>CAUOFW020005591.1:143781-161281 GCA_963454935.2 Ilex paraguariensis
CATCCAGGGTGATTTTTGGGGCGTTACAAGTTTGGTATCAAAGCCTAGGCTTTAGGTCTTACATGGGAGCTGTAGGTTATGGATCACCGCTAGGGAAATAGGACTAGGTTGAATGATCTTGTTGGATGAAATTTTATCTAAACTTTATGCTTTAGACTAAAGCGATGCTTAGGATGTGTTGTATATTAAGGAACTAAATTATGAATTGATGTGCAGGATGGACGGAGGACGTGGACGTGGACGTGGGCGTGGTCAGGGAGGACAAGAAAATCCACCACCCCCACCTCTCGATGCCATAAGTGGCATATATCAATGTTTGAGGGAACTCACCACTTTGGTACAAAACCATAATGGTGGAGCGCACCCCCTAGCACAACTACCGGGCAATGGGGATGACAACCGGAGGATGGCAACTCTTCGAAAATTTTGGAGGCAACAACCGCCTACCTTCCAAGGGAGCTCCAATCCTTTGGATGCGGATAGATGGATCCGCCGGGTGAAGAAGATTTGTGATGGGATGGAAGTTACCGAAGACTTGAGGGTTGGCTTAGCTACCTATTCGAGGGGGAGGCCAAACATTGGTGGGATTCGGTAAGAATATGAAGGGACACAGATGCACTTACTTGGGAGGAGTTCGATCAAGTCTTCCAAGACAAATATTTTCATGAGTCAGTTAGAGACAAAATGAGTGACGATTTCCTCGCTCTTCGACAGGGTAGTTTGACGATGGGGGAGTATGAGAGAAAGTTTAAGGAATTGTCCCGATATGCCACATAATTCATATCCACAGAGGCTAGGAGGGCCAAACANGAGAAAGTTTGAGGAATTGTCCCGATATGCCACATAATTCATATCCACAGAGGCTAGGAGGGCCAAACATTTTGAGCAAGGCTTTAGGCCGGCCATTAGAGAGAAGCTTGTGGCTCTTAGGATCCGTGACTATGGGGATCTTGTGGATAGAGCTATGTTGGTGGAGAAAGACATGGAAGATAATCAGCGGTGACAGAACCTTATGAAGGGAGGTACGATCAGGACCGATGCTAGTAGCAGNAGGCTTTAGGCCGGCCATTAGAGAGAAGCTTGTGGCTCTTAGGATCCGTGACTATGGGGATCTTGTGGATAGGGCTATGTTGGTGGAGAAAGACATGGAAGATAATCAGCGGCGACAGAACCTTATGAAGGGAGGTACGATCAGGACCGATGCTAGTAGCTGTGGAACACAGAAAGTGGCACCGTACCGTCGCCCAGATCAGGCAGTTGGACAAAGACCACAGACAGCTCGAGGAGTGGGAGGAGTACTAGAGAGAGTAGGCATCGACCCACATCGATGCTTTGTATGTAGAGGTGTTGGACACTACAAAGATAACTGCCCATTGCTTTCAACCAAAACCAACCAAGCAACCGGGCGTATGATTGCAAACAAGTCACCGATATAGAGGCCATAACCGCAGAGGCCGGTAGGAGCTAGAGCACCTAGTANTTTGTATGTAGAGGTGTTGGACACTACAAAGATAACTGCCCATTGCTTTCAACCAAAACCAACCAAGCAACTGGGCTTGTGATTGCAAACAAGTCACCGATATAGAGGCCATAACCGCAGAGGCCGGTAGGAGCTAGAGCACCTAGCAGTGCTCATCAAGGAAGAGTGGTCGCTATGACTCAACCGGAGGAGGATGCCTCCAATGCCGTAGTGGAAGGTATCGTTCTTCTTTACAATTCTTGGCCCCGAATTTTATTTGATCCAGGTGCTACTCATTCATTTATACGTACTGCATATGTTATTAAATTGGGATTGGGCTTCAAGAAGCTAGAACATGCGTTGTGTATTAATATGCCTATGGGTGAACGATTGGATACTAGCCAGGTGTGTAGGAGTTGTGTGCTTTGAATTGGGGATCACAAATTGATNCCTTAGACATGACGGGGTATGACGTGATCTTTGGAATGAATTTGTTATTCACATTTCGGGCAGGAATGGATTATTTTCGTAAACGAATTTCTTTCCAACTACCGGGAGGGGTAGTTTTTAGTTTCATGAATGACCAAAATTCCTCCCATCCATTTTCTACTACGGGTAGTAGATTCTTAAAAGCGAAGGCGGGGAGTCATTTGAGTTTCTTAGCTAGCTTGATGGGAGATGATCGGNCAAAATTCCTCCCATCCATTTTCTACTACGGGTAGTAGATTCTTAAAAGCGAAGGCGGGGAGTCATTTGAGTTTCTTAGCTAGCTTGATGGGAGATGATCAGAATAAATTTCATGCGGATGTGGTGTTGATAGTATCGAATTTTTTGGATGTCTTCCCAGACGAACTACCCGGGCTACCCCCACACAGGGAGATTGAGTTCAAGATAGATCTCTACCCTAGAATCGAACGCATATCCATTGCTCCCTATCAGATGGCACCATTGGAGTTAAAGAAGCTAAGGAAGCAGCTCGATCATCTGTTGACCATTAGGTTTATCCGTTTGATTACTTCACCTTGGGGAACCCCGGTACTATTTGTGAAGAAGCATGATGAGACACTTCGGTTGTGCACAGATTACCGAAGATTGAATCGAGTAACAGTGAAGAACAAATACCCTTTGCCACGAATCGACGACCTATTTGATTAGTTGAGGGGTTCTAAGTATTATTCTAAGATTGATCTTCGCACAGGGTATCATCAATTGCGAATCAAGGAGGAAGATATTCGTAAGACTACTTTTTGTACTCGGTATGGTCATTTCGAGTATATGGGGATGTCATTCAGATTAACTAATGCTCCAACAGTCTTCATGGATTTAATGNGTAAGACTACTTTTTGTACTCGGTATGGTCATTTCGAGTATATGGGGATGTCATTCAGATTAACTAATGCTCCAACAGTCTTCATGGATTTAATGCACAGGGTATTTCAGTTGTATCTAGATCAGTTTATCATCGTGTTTATTGATGACATACTAATCTATTCCCGGANTATCTCATGGAGGTGTTTGGATGACCATGGGTGGCCATTGATCGGGTATCGTAAAATGAGTAGATGTGTGTGGTTCTTATTCCGTGTGGGTTTGAACTTTGCCTACCACGTGTAATGCGGTTGGTGCCTTGCGAAGACCAAACCACTATTAGCTCAGGGGTGCTGTGTCAGAAGATTAGTATCCTATGCCTGGGTCGGATTCGTTATTGCCGGTGCATTGGTACGAGACAACGNAGATTAGTATCCTATGCCTGGGTCGGATTCGTTATTGCCGGTGCATTGGTACGAGACAACGCATCTATAGGCGCCCTTCCCAAAGTTTGATATCCTTGCGAGGATTTGTGTGTGTGTGGGCCGGGATATTCTCAATGTGTTTATTTGTGCGATTATCTTACATCAGACTTGAGATACATTGTGGTTATTGTTTATTGCGTTATCTTTTGGATATGATGATCTTGGGAATTATTGTGGGAATAATTACTCTTTGGAATGGTTATTTCTGGTGTGATTGGCTTTACTCTTGCACTTAATAATTACTCTTTGTAATGGTTATTTAAGGTGGGATTCACTTACTCTTCCACTTAATTACTGTTAATGTATAAATTTGAGATCTTTGAAAATGTCATGTTTTCTTTCAAAATTTACGTATGCTATTTGTGAAATGAGACCGACCATTTTCTACATTTTTCAAACCTTGTTAGAGTTTGAGAGGATTTTCCTATAGAGCTTAGTGCTCACCCCCTACCAATAATGTTTTCTTTTCAGATTTGGTGCTAGAGGAAGATCCTGGCGTTGACGAGCCAGAAAATTGGGAGGTTCCACCAGAGTGGAACCTAGATCCTGAGATGGACATCTATAGCTATAGTTTATTTTTGTGCTAGACTAGAGAATTTATTTACGATCATGTATAGTCTAGTATTTTGTTTATTCTGCTGCTAAGTTTGAGTATAATTCTTTTGGAATGTAAGTGTCATAGCTTGACCTATTCTTTTGGGATGATATTGTGGATATTACATGTGGTGAATGAAATTTTATTATTTGATGGGTAAATGGACCTGGTGTGGTCAATGTAGTATAATTGCACAGGTTGTGTTTTGGGTAGAGCTCCCCGTACAAAAGAGACTCTGCCCGAATTTTGTTAAATTAAGGATATTCTTTAATGATGGATTTATTTAGTTGCTCTCATGAAATGAATTTTTTTAAATGGTAATGCCATCCAGGGTGATTTTTGGGGAGTTACAAGTTTGGTATCAGAGCCTAGGCTTTAGGTCTTACATGGGAGCTGTAGGTTATGGATCACCGCTAGGGAAATAGGACTAGGTTGAACGATCTTGTTGGATGAAATTTTATCTAAACTTTATGCTTTAGACTAAAGCGATGCTTAGGATGTCTTGTATATTAAGGAACTAAATTATGAATTGATGTGCAGTATGGACGGAGGACGTGGACGTGGACGTGGGCGTGGTCGGGGAGGACAAGAAAATCCACCACCCCCACCTCTCGATGCCATAAGTGGCATATATTAATGTTTGAGGGAACTCACCACTTTGGTACAAAACCATAATGGTGGAGCGCACCCCCTAGCACAACTACCGGGCAATGGGGATGACAACCGGAGGATGGCAACTCTTCGAAAATTTTGGAGGCAACAACCGCCTACCTTCCAAGGGAGCTCCAATCCTTTGGATGCGGATAGATGGATCCGCCGGGTGAAGAAGATTTGTGATGGGATGGAAGTTACCGAAGACTTGAGGGTTGGCTTAGCTACCTATTCGAGGGGGAGGCCAAACATTGGTGGGATTCGGTAAGAATATGAAGGGACACAGATGCACTTACTTGGGAGGAGTTCGATCAAGTCTTCCAAGACAAATATTTTCCTGAGTCAGTTAGAGACAAAATGAGTGACGATTTTCTCGCTCTTCGACAGGGTAGTTTGACGATGGGGGAATATGAGAGAAAGTTTGAGGAATTGTCCCGATATGCCACATAATTCATATCCACAGAGGCTAGGAGGGCCAAAAATTTTGAGCAAGGCTTTAGGCCGGCCATTAGAGAGAAGCTTGTGGCTCTTAGGATCCGTGACTATGGGGATCTTGTGGATAGAGCTATGTTGGTGGAGAAAGACATGGAAGATAATCAGCGGCGACAGAACCTTATGAAGGGAGGTACGATCAGGACCGATGCTAGTAGCAGTGGAACACAGAAAGTGGCACCGTACCGTCGCCCAGATCAGGCAGTTGGACAAAGACCACAGACAGCTCGAGGAGTGGGAGGAGTACTAGAGAGAGTAGGCATCGACCCACATCGATGCTTTGTATGTAGAGGTGTTGGACACTACAAAGATAACTGCCCATTGCTTTCAACCAAAACCAACCAAGCAACCGGGCGTATGATTGCAAACAAGTCACCGATATAGAGGCCATAACCGCAGAGGCCGGTAGGAGCTAGAGCACCTAGTAGTGCTCATCAAGGAAGAGTGGTCGCTATGACTCAACCGGAGGAGGATGCCTCCAATGCCGTAGTGGAAGGTATCGTTCTTCTTTACAATTCTTGGCCCCGAATTTTATTTGATCCAGGTGCTACTCATTCATTTATACGTACTGCATATGCTATTAAATTGGGATTGGGCTTCAAGAAGCTAGAACATGCGTTGTGTATTAATATGCCTATGGGTGAACGATTGGATACTAGCCAGGTGTGTAGGAGTTGTGTGCTTTGAATTGGGGATCACAAATTGATTGTAGATTTGGTTGCCTTAGACATGAAGGGGTATAATGTGATCTTTGGAATAAATTTTTTATTCACATTCTGGGCGGCAATGGATTGTTTTCGTAAACGAATTTCTTTACNTCAAGAGTGTGAACTAGCTTTTTGCACCTTGAAGGAGAAGTTGACAACTGCTCCTGTCCTCATTATTTCGAGTAGTAGGGAAGGATACGATGTGTATACCGATGCTTCGCTAGGAGGCTTGGGGTGTGTGCTAATGCAAGTGGGGAAGGTGGTTGCCTACGGCTCTAGGCAACTCAAGGTTCATGAGCAGAATTATCCCACCCATGACTTAGAGCTTGCCTCTGTGGTCTTTGCTCTTAAGTTGTGGAGGTGTTATTTGTATGGAGAGAAATTCCAAGTGTTCTCTGATCATAAGAGCCTCAAGTATATGTTCNCTGTGGTCTTTGCTCTTAAGTTGTGGAGGTGTTATTTGTATGGAGAGAAATTCCAAGTGTTCTCTGATCATAAGAGCCTCAAGTATATGTTCACACAGAAAGACTTGAATCTCCTGCAAAGAAGGTGGATTAAGTACCTAGAAGACTACGATTTCACACTCAACTACCATCCGGGGAAGGCGAATGTAGTAGCCGATGCACTTAGCAGGAAGTCTCAAGGTGAACTCAATGTTTTCGTTGGTGAATGGAAGTTGGAGGATACCCTTGGAGATTATGATCTATGGGTTGGAGAAGATGGATCCCGACCATGCTTGTTCAACCTTGTGGCTCAACCTACTCTCCAACGTAGGGCTGTGGAATTGCAATGCTTGGATCCTGAATTAGCGTCGATTTGAGCTAAATTGGAGAATGGAGAAACTATGGAGGGTTGGTCTTTGAGAAACGGAGAATTGAGATATGGGGAGAAGCTATGTGTTCCCGATGATTCATCCCTAAAGGAGGAGATACTGGGAGAGTGTCATCGCTCTAAGTTTGCTATCCACCCCGGTAGCTCAAAAATGTATAGGGACATGAAGCGCCAATATTGGTAGAAGGGAATGAAGAAGGATGTGGCAAGGTTCATAGCACGATGTGCGTTGTGCCAGCTGGTGAAGATCGAACATCAAAACCAGGAGGATTACTATAGTCTTTGCCTATCCCAGAGTGGAAGTGGGATCACATCACCATGGATTTCGTGTTGGGTTTACCACAGACGTCGCGCGGGGCGTAATGCAGTATGAGTTATTGTGGATAGACTCACTAAGTCCGCTCATTTTTTGGGTATGAAGACCACAGACACATTTGAGACTTTGAGCTAGTTGTATATTCGTGAGATTATGCGATTGCATGGAGTTCCGCTTTCTATTGTGTTGGATCGTGATTCTCGGTTTGTGGCATAGTTCTAGCAAAGTCTACAACAAGCCATGGGGATAGAGTTACATTTCAGCACAGCTTTTCATCCCCAAAACGGATGGCCAATCTGAGAGGGTGATACAGATTGTGGAAGACATGTTACGTGCTTGCGTGTTGGACTTCAAAGGAAGTTGGAGTGATCACTTGCTGTTGGTGGAGTTTGCGTATAACAACAGCTATCAGGCAAGCATTGGGATGACACCGTATGAAGCATTGTATGGAAGACCATGTAGATCCCCGACGTGTTGGTTGGAAGCCGGCGAGAGTAGTTTGTTTGGACCGGAGATTGTTCTAGAAACTACCTAGAAAATTCAACTCATCCGAGAGAGGTTGCGCACGACACAAAGTCGACAGAAAAGCTATACGGATCAAAGAAGAAGACCCTTGGAATTCAAAGTGGGAGACTACTTGTTCCTCAAAGTATCACCCAAGAAAGGAGTATTTAGATTCGGCAAGAAGGGAAAGTTAGTGCCAAGATATATTGGGCCATTTGAAGTGATCAAAGTTGTGGGCAAAACGGCGTATTAGTTGCAGTTACCAGCTCAGTTGTCTGGGGTGCATGACGTGTTCCACGTGTCGATGTTGAGAATGTGTCAATCGGATGCAAAGCCAATCATAAACTTGGAAGATATTGAAATTCAAGACGGAGCAACCAGTGAAGAACAACCGGTGAAGATTCTCGACGCCAAAGAGAAGGTGCTCCGCAACAAAGTCATCCGAGTAGTGAAGGTTTTGTGGCAACACCAGGGAGTGGAAGAAGCTACTTGGGAACCGGAGCTTGAAATGTAAGAGAAGTACCCGCAATTATTCGCTACTTGAGGTAAGTTTCGAGGACGAAACTTTCTTTATGGGGGGTGGATTGTAAACCCCCACATGTCTAAACAATCAACAATTGTTCAATTAGCTTCATTTTGCATTTAACGTCTCCATTTACATCCTAAATCAAAATATATGAATAATAAGTATATTTAGGCTCCAAATAATTATAGAAGAACGAAGCAGTCCGACAGACTACCTTTCACCAATTTTATCATAACTCTTTGGTGGAAAGTCCAAATTGTGCACCGTTATTTTTGTTAGAACCCTAACTCTTATATCGTNCTAACTCATATATCTTTTCAACCATATAGGTCACGCATACTAGAACTACTTGAGTCAAATCAGTTTATTCTCCGAAGTTGATAAAAAAATCTGCACTGTGGTGTTCCTTGGATAGTAAAGTGTTGTGCTTTCTTCTTAGACTTGCAGGTTTAAACCCCCACATGTTTATATTAATATAGTAATGTACTTTTTTAGTGATTCTTATATATGTAATGACGTAAGAATAAACCATGCATATTGAAACCGTAAGAATAAAAACTAGGGAGGAATAAAATAGTAATTTTAATGTTTCGAGTGTAAATTTATTTTATTTTTGAAATAAATCATAAAAATAAGTGTTTTTATATTAAAAGAACATTAAAAATGAATCCAGAACGTCGAAAAACCTTAGGGTAGTCATACGGATTAAATTGGAGATCATAGTGGCAAAATCGTAAATTTAGAGAAACCCAAAACAGGCTGTGAACAGTAAAAATCAGGGATAGCTAAAACACTGATTTTAGCCTCTTTAACCTCATTTCTTTCACTCCACCCTCACCCCACACCTCTTGGAACCCTAGGAGATGGTAAAAGAAAGGAAGGATAGGAAAAAAGGAGATCTATAGGGCTTGGTCTTTCACTTGATATTCTTGATTCTAGGTAGGAATTTCTTCTCATTCTCCTACATTGAGGCTAGGGTTTATATCTATGTATATTTTGCTTCTACATCTTAGATATATGTTATGAAATCATTATTTCTTGATACGTTTGCAAATATTATCATGTTTGAAATGAAGTTATGGTTTGATAGCCATGAAATCCTTGAAATCTCAAAACCCTTGTTTCTTTTAAGAAATAGAGATTTTTCTCCTTGATATTCCTTAATTCTTGATTTCAAAACCCTAGTACTTTGTTTGAACAATAAAAATATATGTTTGATGATCTCTTGCATATTTTTCTTAAATTGTTCTATTGGAATCATATGAGAGAAAATTGAGGATTTTTGAAATTCAATGTGATTTGAGAAATACCTATGAAATTTGGGGGTTTTGAAAATTATGAACTTTTGTTGAGAAATTGTTGGTGATTGTATCTCATGGAGGTGTTTGGATGACCATGGGTGGCAATTGACCAGGTATCGTAGAGTGGGTAGATATGTGCAGTTCTTACTCCGTGTGGGTTTGAAATTTTCCTACCACTCGTAGTGTGGGTGGTGCCATGCAAGGACCAAACCACTATTAGCTCACGGGTGCCATGTCAGAGGATTAATATACTATGTCTGGGTCGGATTCGTTATTGCCGGTGCATTGGTATGGGACAATGCATCTGTAGGCGCCCTTGCAAAAGTTTGATATCCTTACGAGGATTTGTGTGTGTGTGGGCCAGGATATTCTTGATTTTTTTATTCAAGCAGTTATCTTACATCAGACCTGAAATACATTGTGGTTATTGTTTATTGCGTTATCTTTTGGATATGATTATCTTGAAAATTATTGTGGGATTGATTTTACTCTTGCACTTAATAATTACTCTTTGAAATGGTTATTTATGGTGGGATTGACTTAATCTTCCACTTAATTATTGTTAATGTATAAACTTGAGATCTTTGAAAATGTTATGTTTTCTTTCAAAATTTACGTATGTTATTTGTGAAATGAGACCGACCATTTTCTATGTTTTCCAAACCTTGTTAGAGTTTGAGAGGATTTTTCTTACAGAGCTTAGTGCTCACCCCCTACCAATAATATTTTATTTTTAGATTTCATGCTAGAGGAAGATCCTGGAGTTGACGAGCCAGGAAATTGGTAGGTTCCACCAGAGGGGAACCTAGATCCTGAGGTGGACATGTAGAGCTATAGTTTATTTTTGTGCTAGACTAGGGAATTTATTTACGATCATGTGTAGTCTAGTATTTTGTTTATTCCGCTGCTAAGTTAGAGTATAATTCTTTTGGAATGTAAGTGTCATAGCTTGGCCTATTCTTTTGGGTTGATATTGTGGATATTACATGTGGTGAATGAAATTTTATTATTTGATGGGTAAATGGACCCGATGTGTTCAATATTTATGCATATATGGACCCGGTGTGGTTAATGTGGTATAATTGCACAAGTTGTATTTTGGGTAGAGCTCCCCATACAAAGGAGACGCTACCCAAATTTTGTTAAATTAAGGATGTTCTTTAATGATGGATTTATGTAGTTGCTCTCATGACATGAATGTTTTTAAATGGTAATGCCATCCAGGGTGGTTATTGGGGTGTTACAAGTTTGGTATCAAAACCTAGGCTTTAGGTCTTACATGGGAGCTATAGGTGATGGATCACCGCTAGGGAAATAGGACTAGGTTGAACGATCTTGTTGGATGAAATTTTATCTAAACTTTATGCTTTAGATTAAAGCGATACTTAGGATGTCTTGTACATCAGGAACTAAATTATGAATTGATGTGTAGGATGGAAGGAGGACGTGGACGTGGGCATGGTCGGGGAGGACAAGAAAGTCCACCACCCCCACCTCTCGATGCCATAAGCGGCATATATCAATGTTTGAGGGAACTCACCACTTTGGTACAAAACTAAAATGGAAACAACAACCGTAATGGTGGAGCGCATCCCCTACCACAACTGCCGGGCAATGGGGACGACAATCGGAGGATGGTAACTCTTCGAAAATTTCTGAGGCAACAACCGCCTACCTTCCAAGGGAGCTCCAATCCTTTGGATGTTGATAGATGGTTCCGTGGGGTGAAGAAGATTTGTGACGGCATGGGAGTTACCGAAGACTTGAGGGTAAGCTTAGCTATCTATTTGTTCGAGGGGGAGGCCGACCATTGGTGGGATTCGGTAAAAAGACAAAGGAACACAGATGCACTTACTTGGGAGGAGTTCGATCAAGTCTTCCAAGACAAATATTTTCCTGAGTCAGTTAGAGACAAAATGAGTGCCGATTTCCTTATTCTTCGATAGGGTAGTTTAACGGTGGGGGAGTATGAGAGAAAGTTTGAGAAATTATCCCGATATGCCACATAATTCATATCCACAGAGGCCATAAGGGCCAAACGTTTTGAGCAGGGCTTGAGGCCGGTCATTAGAGAGAAGCGTGTGGCTCTTAGGATCTGTGACTATGGGGATCTTATGGATAGGGCTATATTGGTGGAGAGAGACATGGAAGATAATCTTCGGCAACAGAACATTATGAGGGGAGGTCCGATCAGGACCTGTGCTAGTAGCAGTGGAGCACAAAAAGTGGCACCCTACCGTCGCCCAAATCAGGCAGTTAGACAGAGACCACAGACAGCACGAGGAGTGGGAGGAGTACCAGAGAGAGTAGGCACTGACCCAAGTCGATTCTTTGCATGTGGAGGTGTTGGGCACTACAAAGATAACTGCCTATTGCTTTCAACCAAAACCAACCAAGCAACCGGGCGTGTGAATGCAAACAAGCCACCGATACAGAGGCTACAACTGCATAGGCTGGTAGGAGCTACAACACCTAGCAGCGCTCATAAAGGAATAATGTTTGCTATGACTCAACCAGAGGAGGATGCTTCCAATGCTGTAGTGGAAGGTATTGTTCTTCTTTACAATTCTTGGCCCCGAATTTTATTTGATCCAGGTGCTAATCATTCATTTATACGTACTGCATATGCTATTAAATTGGGATTGGGCTTCGAGAAGCTAGAACATGCGTTGTGTATTAATATGTCTATGGGTGAACGATTGGATACTAGTCGGGTGTGTAGGAGTTGCGTGCTTCGAATTAGAGATCACGAATTGATTGTAGATTTGGTTGCCTTAGACATTAAGGGGTATGACGTGATCTTTGGAATGAATTTTTTATTCACATTTCGGGCGGTAATGGATTGTTTCCGTAAACGAATTTCTTTCCAACTACTAGGAGGGGTAGTACTCAGTTTCATGAATGATCGAAATTCCTCCCATCCATTTCCTACTACGGGTAGTAGATTCTTAAAAGCGAAGGCGGGGAGTCATTTGAATTTCCTAGCTAGCTTGATGGGAGATGATCGGGATAAATTCCATGCGGATGTGGTGTTGATAGTGTCGGATTTTTGGGATGTCTTCCCAGACGAACTACCCGGGCTACCCCCACATAGGGAGATTGAGTTCAAGATAGATTTCTACCCCGGAACCGAACCCATATCCATTGCTCCTTATTGGATGGCACCGTTGGAGTTAAAGGAGCTAAGGAAGCAGCTTGATCATCTGTTGACCATTGGGTTTATCCGTTTGAGCACTTCACCTTGGGGAGCGCCGATACTATTTGTGAAGAAGCATGATGAGACACTTCGGTTGTGCACAGATTACCAAATATTAAATCAAGTAACAGTGAAGAACAAATACCCTTTGCCACAAATCGACGACCTATTTGATTAGTTGAGGGGTTCTAAGTATTATTCTAAGATTGATCTTCGCACAGGGTATCATCAATTGCGGATCAAGGAGGAAGATATTCCTAAGACTGCTTTTCGTACTCGGTATGGTCATTTTGAGTGTATGGTGATGCCGTTCGGATTGACTAATGCTCTAGTAGCCTTCATGGATTTAATGCACAGGGTATTTCGGCCGTATCTAGATCAGTTTGTCATCGTGTTTATTGATGACATACTAATCTATTCCCGGACTCACGAGGAACATGGACGCCATCTCTCTATTGTGCTACAAACATTGAGAGAACATAAGTTATATGCGAAGATGAGTAAGTGTGAGTTGTGGATGAAGGAAGTGCTTGGCCATGTTGTGTCGGAACAAGGGGTAGCAGTTGACCCCGCAAAGATTGAGGCAGTGATAAAGTGAGAACCACCAAAGAATGTGACCGAAGTACGTAGTTTTCTAGGCTTAGGAGGCCACTACCGGAGGTTTGCTTTTCACAAAGAAGGGAGAAAAATTCTTGTGGACTAAAGAATGTGAACTAGCTTTTTGCACCTTGAAGGAGAAGTTGACAACTGCTCCTGTTCTCATTATTCCGAGTAGTGGGGAAGGATACGATGTGTATACCGATGCTTCGCTACAAGGCTTGGGGTGTGTGCTAATGCAAGGAGGGAAGGTGGTTGCCTATGGCTCTAGGCAACTCAAGGTTCATGAGCAGAATTATCCCACCCATGACTTAGAGCTTGTCGTTGTGGTCTTTGCTCTTAAGTTGTGGAGGTGTTATTTGTATGGAGAGAAATTCCAAGTGTTCTCTGATCATAAGAGCCTCAAGTATATCTTCACACATAAAGAATTGAATCTCCTGCAAAGAAGGTGGATTAAGTACCTTAGAAGACTACTATTTCACACTCAACTACCATCCGGGGAAGGTGAATGTAGTAGCCGATGCACTTAGCAAGAAGTCTCAGGGTGAACTCAATTTTTTCATAGGTGAATGAAAGTTGAAGGATGCCCTTGGAGATTATGATCTATGGGTTGGAGAAGATGGATCCCGACCATGCTTGTTCAACCTTGTGGCTCAACCTACTCTCCAACGTAAGGCTGTGGAATTGCAATCCTTGGATCCTGAATTAGCCTCGATTCTAGCTAAATTGGAGAATGTAGAAACTATGGAGGGTTGGTCTTTGAGATATGGGGAGAAGCTATGTGTTCCCGATGATTCATCCCTAAAGGAGGAGATACTTGGAGAGTGTCATCGCTCTAAGTTTGCTATCCACCCCGGTAGCACAAAAATGTATAGGGACATGAAGCGCCAATATTGGTGGAAAGGAATGAAGAAGGATGTTGCAAGGTTCATAGCACGATGTGCGTTGTGCCAGCTGGTGAAGATCGAACATCAAAAGCTAGGCGGATTACTACAGTCTTTGTCAATCCCAGAGTGGAAGTGGGATCACATCACCATGGATTTCATGTCTGCGGGCATAATGCAGTATGGGTTATTGTGGATAGACTCACCAAGTCCACTCATTTTTTGGTTGTGAAGACCACAGACACATTTGAGACTTTGAGCCAGCTTTATATCCGTGAGATTGTGCGATTGCATGGAGTTCCGCTTTCTATCGTGTCAGATCGTGATTCTTGGTTTGTGGCGCGGTTCTGGCAAAGTCTACAACAAGCCATGGGGATAGAGTTACATTTCAGCACAGCTTTTCATCCCCAAACGGATGGCTAATCCGAGAGGGTGATACAGATTGTGGAAGATATGTTACGTGCTTGCGTGTTGGACTTCAAAGGAAGCTGGAGTGATCACTTGTCATTGGTGGAGTTTGCGTATAATAACAGCTATCAGGCAAGCATTGGGATGACACCGTATGAAGCATTGTATGGAAGACCGTGTAGATCCCCAACGTGTTGGTTGGTAGCCAGCGAGAGTAGTTTGTTTGGACCGGAGATTAATCGAGAAACTACCAAGAAAATTCAACTCATCCGAGAGAGGTTACGCATGGCACAAAGTCGACAGAAAAGCTATGCGGATCAAAGACGAAGACCCTTGGAATTCAAAGTGGGAGACTACGTGTTCCTCAGAGTATCACCCAAGAAAGGAGTGTTTAGATTCGGCAAGAAGGGAAAGTTTGTACCAAGATATAGCGGGTCATTTGAAGTGATCAAAGTTGTGGGCAAAGCGGCGTATCAGTTGGGGTTACCAGTTCAGTTGTCTGGGGTACATGACGTGTTCTATGTGTTGACGTTGAGAAAGTGTCAATCGGATGCAAAGCCGGTCGTAGACTTGGAAGATATTGAAATTCAAGACGGAGCAACCTATGAAGAACAACTAGTGAAGATTCTCGACGCCAAAGAGAAGGTCCTCCGCAACAAAGTCATCCGAATAGTGAAGGTTTTGTGACAACACCAGGGAGTGGAAGAAGCTTCTTGGGAACCTGATCTAGAAATGCGAGAGAAGTACCCGCACTTATTTGCTACTTGAGGTAAGTTTCGAGGACGAAACTTTCTTTAAACGGGGTGGATTGTAAACCCCCACATTGAGGTAAGTTAAAGCTTGTAACATGGGAGAGAAAAAAAAACAGTAACTCTCAAAGGGGTTTAACAAAGGGAAAAATTAATTACAAGGTAGGCTATTTGGCTTATGTAGCTTATAACAAAGAGGGCCTTAATCATGTTCATGCATGCATGTGTCAATGTGACCTCAAAGAGAATCAAGGCAAGTTCTAGAGAAATAAATCCATGGAAGAATATCTCACATAAAAGAAAATAGTGAGACTGATATGGATGTGTCAGTCTAAAGGCTCAAAATCTCACCAGCTTTTGTCTACTAAATTTAGTCACTACCATTCTCAAGGAAAATAACTAGACTAATTAATTCTAAGTTGGAAGATTACTTATTCAATCATCATATGAATTTTTCAAGCTAATAATTGAATCTTGCTCATGACATACATAACCAAAATTTGTTGAAAACCACAAAATAAAAAGCAAAGTTTTTTTTTTTGAAAAACCATGCAAATTTTTTTCTTTTTTCTTTTTTTTTTTAAATAAAAGTTAAAACACAACTTAAATCCCCTCCCCAACACTTAAAACTTACATTGTCCCCAATGTAAGGTGAAATGCAAAGAAAAGACAAAAATAACCAAAATATAAATGCGAGAATAAGAAAACAAACTCCCCTTGGGTTGCCTCCCAAGCAGCGCCTTTATTTATTGTCGTTGGCTCGACCCAATGCTTCCTTCTTCAATCAGTATAAATCAGATCCTCAAGGTCCAATGTTTCCACATTTTCTACTTGGAAACTTTCATAGAAAGGCTTAAGTCTATGGCCATTCACCTTGAACACTTTGGAAGTTGCTAAACTTTGAATTTCAACTGCACCATGAGGAAAAACATTAGTAACAACAAAATGTCCAATACAATGAGAACGCAACTTACCCGGAAACAAACGAAGTCGTGAATGGTATAGAAGGACTTGTTGACCAACTTTAAACTCCTTCCTAGAGATCATCTTGTGATGAAAAGCCTTCGGCTTTTCCTTGTAAATCCTTGGACTCTCATAAGCATCATTGCGGATTTCCTCTAATTCTTGTAATTGCAACTTCCTGTGTTCTCCATTTTCATCCATCTTCATGTTGAAACTCTTGATAGCCCAATAAGCCTTGTGTTCTAACTCAACTGGAAGGTCGCATGGTTTCCCAAACACCAACTGATAAGGTGACATACCAATGAGTGTCTTATATGTAGTCCTATACGCCCACAAGGTATCATCCAAGCGTAGACTCCAATCTTTTCTGCTTGGATTAACCGTCTTTTCAAGGATGGACTTGATCTCTCGATTTGACACTTCTGCTTGTCCACTAGTTTGCGGATGATAGGCAGTTGACACCTTGTGGGTCATATGGTACTTTCTTAGCAAAGTTCCCACAGTTCGATTGCAAAAGTGAGTGCCTCGATCACTTATTAGAGCTCTAGGAATTCCAAACCTGGAGAATATGGTAGACTTGATAAAATCTGTAACAACTTTAGAGTTATCAGTCCTGGTGGCTTTAGCTTCCACCCATTTTTAGACATAATCAACAACAAGCAAAATATAANAGTGAGTGCCTCGATCACTTATTAGAGCTCTAGGAATTCCAAACCTGGAGAATATGTTAGACTTATCAGTCCTGGTGGCTTTAGCTTCCACCCATTTTGAGACATAATCAACAACAAGCAAAATATAAACATAACCGAAAAATATAGGGAACGATCCCATGAAATCAATGCCCCAAACATAAAAAATCTCACAAAATAGTATGGGGGTTTGTGGCATCTCATTCCTTTGGGATATATTACCTGTCTTTTGACAATTATCGCATGACTTACAAAAAGAATATAAATCTTGGAATAAAGATGGCCAATAGAAACCGCATTCTAGCACTTTTCTCGCTGTCCTCTTAGCTCCAAAGTGACCTCCACAAGCATAAGAATGACAAAAGGTGAGAATGGAAATAGTTTCATTTTCAAGAACGCACCTTCTTATAACTTGATCTGCACAATTCTTCCATAAGTATGGGTCATCCCCCATATAGTATTTGGCATCACTCTTGATCTTATCTCTTAGAACTTTAGACAAACCAAGAGGTAAAATATTAGTAACTAAATAATTTACAATATTCACATACCAAGGTAATGTCACACTTGCAGAGAACAATTGCTCGTCAGGGAATGTTTCCTACAATAGAAGTTCATCCTCCACATGAACTAAATGACTCAAATGATCTGCAACACAATTTTATATCCCTCTTTTGTCTTTGATCTCCAAAACAAATTCACTCAGGAGAAGTATCCATCTTATTAATCTTGGTTTTGCCTCTTTCTTTGTCATCAAATAATGAAGAGCTACATGATCAGAGTAAACAATGACGTTAGTACCAAGCAAATAAAATCGAAACTTTTCTAGGGCAAAAACA
>CAUOFW020005591.1:166281-170460 GCA_963454935.2 Ilex paraguariensis
CAAATTAAACTATCGAAATCAATCAAGAGAACAAACCTTGATCTAAGTCAACATTCACCAACGAAATTTAATTTACAACTAATCATCGATGCAAATATATATATCAATTCACTATCTGAATATGCACCGTTGGAACTATCTTCCTATCTTTCCTTATTCGCAATTAATTAGAAAACAAGCGATCTAATTAACCTTAACTACTAAATGTCCCAAGACAAGTACTAAAAGTTTAATCTAGTAGCATCATTAAGAATTAGAAACATCGATGAAACTAAACAACACAAGCACAAGTGGATGCATCTAATTTAGTCGAATGTTCTTTCTAAGATCTAATAATCTCTGAAGCAACAAATCATTAAATCTTAGTTGCTTCACAAATTAGAGGTATCAAACAATTACGAATTCGATATCTGACCCAACAGTAGATTACAACGAATAATAAACTAGTAGGCCTCCTAGTAATTAAACGATGCAATCAAAAAAAGAGGTATAGTAGAACATCCAATACGCAAAACATAAATTGAACTATAAAAATAAATTAGATCTCACAGTTTTATTCCGAGGCTTCCGTTTCCTTAGATTAAGTATTATAGTTTAGCCACACATGACCTTCATGAAAACTAGAAGAAAGAGTTAGAGAATAAGGGGTATAGCAGCCTCTATATTATGCTAATTTTTCTTTCTTTCTCTCTCCTTAAATAAATATAGAAAACATATCACACTCCCAAAACGTATACAACTCAAATCCCTACATTATAGGTATTCCTTATCAAAACAGATTGATAGAAATTGTTTTGGAACTTGTGATCTATATTTCTATTAGATAACGACTGAATTTTGATTTGGGCTCTGCATGAAAGTTGTAGCCCTGAATGTATAGATAAATTTAGGCTTCTGAATCACCTGATTTGGATTTTGTAAACTCAAGTTATAACCCACCAAAGTTTAATGGTTCGAAAAGAAATCCAACTCCAATCAGGATTTTGATCAGCTTTCCAGGCTTGACTTTAAAACAATGTTTGGAGGCCCAAACGAACTCGGATTTTAGCAAACCATAATTTTCTGAAAATCTTAAGAAGTCCTCTAAACACTGCATGAAGAATACTTTCTCTGTCTGAAACTCTAATGTCATCCAAACCTCAATTGAAGCACCATAGATCAAATTGCCTAAAAGCTGGAAATTGCACAATAATACTCCATATCTATTCTTTTGCCTTCAATACTTCCCTTGATTCAGTCAATATCTCTCAAAACTCAAAACATAAAAGTTGTAGATCTTTTCTTTGGAATTCCATAGCATCTTGAATCATCTCAATTGGAGCTCGGATGAGAGAGTTATGCCCATATTATAAAGCAATGTCGAAACTGTCCACAATCGTCCAATTAGCTTCGTTTTACATTTAACGTCTCTATTTGCATCCTAAATCAAAATATAAGAATTTAGGCTCCAAATAAGTATAAAAGGGTAGATATCAAAAGAGAAAATTATGACATTTTGCATTCTCATTATGCAACAAAGATAGGTGGGGTTATTTCATAGCCAAACATATTATATTCGAGTTACAAAATATATTTTTCACACACACACACACACACACACACACACACACACACACACATATATATATATATACACACTCCTAGGCCAGTTTGTTTATGAGATGTTCATAGAAACCTGATAAGAATATTGTTTAAACCTCCTATGATCTTCCTGGAAATCCATCTTCCTCAAACTTCCTTAATTGGTGCACACTAAATGCATACGCGCCTAACATAGGTCATAATATTACATATGAAAATACACATTTCCATTTCGAAGTTATTCAACTATCAACATAAGATATAATTTTGTTCTCGGCACTTTGTGAATCTTGTCCAATGGGTATCTCACTTTTGTGAGCAGAGCGAACATCTACATGAGTTCCAGATCGACCACACACGTGCACGCCGCCCGCCACGACCTAGTGGGGTGTGGGTGTGACCCAACCTTTTCTTTTTAAAGAAAATTCATTTAACAAATTGGGTCCGAATTTCTTACCCCAATTTTAATTTATGTCTGTTAGGAATTCAAAATTCGCACTAGTTCGAATTTTTAGTTTCCCTCCAATCCAAATTTTTTTAATTTGTGTTTGTTCAGTAAGTAGATATTAATAATGTAGTCTAGACTGCATTGTATCATTTGGGTTGCGTCTGCTCGAGTTGTGCCTATCCAAATTAGTCACCATTATGTCTATAAATGACCACTAACATTAACATTTTGCATTACTTACCAAAAAAAGAAAACATTAACATTTTGCATTAACTTCATACTTATGTTTTTAGTCATTGAGGCAGTCATTACATTCAAAACTTTTCAGTATTTGCAGTCTGTATGTTTGAGAAATACACAATTCTGGTTCTTTGGGCATTTAGATTGAAGTGTTACTTTTAAGTGTGTAAAAATTATTGTATCCTAGAATACAAACATTTAGATTTCCATAAGCACCAAGTGTGGGCGCAAACGGGTCAGATCTATCTAAAGTTCAATCGCAGTTCCAGTTTTTCAAACAAACCAATTTTATTTATTGATTTATATGTGTTACTGTTTCGTTCTTAATTATTATTATTTTATTTTAAATTACATGATACAAATCAAAATTTTTAATAAATAATTTTACAATAATTGAAAAATACCTCCAAAAATTTTAATAAATAATTTTGCTATAATTCATAAATACCTACTGATGATGCACAAATTGGTCTCGTGCAAGATCAACAGTCCATTGTATAAAGAGATATAATTAATGGATAATAAATACGATAACCAATGGAAAAATAGTAAACATGAGTTCACACACATATATATACTGATTCGATTTAGACGACCTACTCCACTCTTGGGAAACAGAAGCGGTGGCCGGGAGTCTTTATTGATGAATAAAGTAACAGAGAGAGAAAGCTCCGGGAGATTTATACTCCGAGTGTGACACCCCAAAATTCGGGGGTCCGTTGACTACCCCATCAACCCGCGAAATGCCCGTGGATACCGAGTAACTCGATATTTCAACGTTATGCTCCATTTATCGGGGTCCATCCTTTATTAAAAATTTGGACAGAGTCTCCTTTGTATGGGGAGCTCTACCCAAACCCCAACCTATGCAAAGTATTTTCACATGACCCATCCGAGGCCTAATATAAAACATTGACCACACCGGGTCTTTTTATAAATAAACATTGGTCACACCGGGTCTAATCATCCATATTTACATCAAAACATGCAAGGTTAGTTTAACAATAGTCCATATAAATTCTATTACAATAAAAAGATTACATGCTTAAAACATTATTTCCACAAATATTTTACATTAACACAAAATAAAGCCACATTCGGCTTTCTTCAAACATGAGGGTCCAAATTGGAGCCATGCACCGGTGTATCTCTCCCACCTGAAATGTTTCCCATATAGGGTGAGCAAACGCTCAGTAGAAAAACTCCTATAGAGGCTACACTCCACCTAAAATGCGTATGCAATGCGCACATGCCACAAACAACTTCTTCCATTCCAAATAAGAATATATTATTCAAGATAGAATCTCATGATGCCATGCCAAGTAATGAGACGAAACTCACTCATGCATGCTATCCCGAGCCCACACCGACTCCCACAACACAATGCAACGCATATGTGTAAAACAAACGTCTTTGATGAAACACATCGAAATATCATTTTGAAATCAACCATATGTCATAAAACCAATTCATTCTTGACTATTTCCCATCAAATGAATAATTTATATATTAAAATCATGTGCCTTTATTGGGTATCGGATTCAGGAATCCCACCTCCAGCTTCATACACCGTTACACTTTTCTAGAATTTCACCGCCGGTAAGTGCATGAACCAAGTGGCCGGGTATTTCACTCGAGGGAGTATCTAGCCCTACTTGCTATACCCGACACAAGTTTTCTTATGCATGTAACCGTGCGATTCTGTAGGACGTTCCATCCCACTTTCTCGATCCCACCATCAAGCACCAATGATTGTGTTGATCACCCCATGCAACCATACACCCACACTCATGCATGTAGCCTATAAATGTGATGTTATGTCATGCCCAATGTGCAATGTTGTCAAATGAGCTAGATTAACTACATATATCCACAATCCCATGACAATTCATATCATAAGCATATAAATT
>CAUOFW020005591.1:184481-257384 GCA_963454935.2 Ilex paraguariensis
GGTATTTAGATTTGGATTATTTAGTAAATATTATTTTTTTATGTTGCTCACTAAATATTAAATTTGTATGATTCATGTTTGTATATGAATTAATCTTGTATGTTTTAAATGTTAAACATATTTTGTTTAATATATCTCTTGATATCTGAGTTGCCCAATAACTTAAATTTAATCTTGTATATTTTACATGTTAAGCATATTTTGTTTGTTAAATTAGACTTTTTGCAAGTTATTTTTTTTAGTGATTATGGAAAAAAATAAAATTGACTATTCAATTTGTATGATTCGTGTTTGTAGTATTGCTTGAATGAAAGAGAGAGATACAGATGAATATTTTCGTGATATATACTATCTATATAATATTTATTACATAATTTTTCTTCAGAGAGAGATACAAAGGAATATTTTCGTAATATAGTATCCCTCTCTGTGATATATACTACCTATTTACAGAGAGATATAGTATTTGCTTGAATCAGACACTCTAATATTTTCATGAGATACAAAGAGAGATACAGGAAAAAATATTGTGAAAAATTGATACTTTTTGCGTGAATTGAGCATGAGAGAAATATACAGAGGAATGAGAGAGAGAAATTTGCTTGATTTGAGAAAAATATTTGAGGGAATTAAATTTTGGAATAACAATTTTGGAAACTATAAATTTTGAACAGCAAAAACGTTTCAAAAGAGTTAATGTGGTATGTCGGATTAAAATGATCCGAGATGTCAATAGCTTGAGACAGTTTGAGATAATGCAGTCCGTTGGATGATGACTTTTTTAGTTACGAAACGATTTGGGTCGCCCTTTGTTTCCAAAAGTCAAAATTGTTCTACTTTATTATATAGATGGTGAGGTGGTTACATAAGGCGGTGACGTGAGTGTATGGGAACTATTTCCTCGGGAAAGATAGTTACAAAAGGTAAGTACAATTAAGGTAGGATTAATCTTAATGAGTGCGTATCCCACTAATCTCTCTCCTATGTGCTCTTATCTTTCCCGGCTCCTTGGATCATGGACTGGGTCGAATTGATAAAGCGGACTTGAGCTGACTTGGGCTTACTTGATTCATTGGGCTTGACCCAATTAGATTTAGGCTCATCACCTACAACACTTTGTAGATATAATGGATGAATGTTGTATATTCTGCTTCAAGATTGGTTGGTGAAAGTTGGAGAAACTATGGGAAGGGATCCTATAGAGCCAAAATAACTAACCAAACTGGTGAGAATTACCAAGTTTTATCGAAAGTTCGAAACTCAGCTCAAGCTATTAGCTGGCCCACTTGGCTTGCCTCAGCTCAAGCTACAAGGCCATCAAGCGGTGCCCACCCTTCAGTCAAAATAAGAGAACTGCTCCCTTATGGGCACATAACCCTCATCAATTAATCTCGATATCTGATATGGGATTATGTATTGTGTCTACAACTCTAAATTGCTTGGTTGTTCCTATTTTTTTAATACCTTCCTATTAGGGCATCTCCAACTCTGACTCAAATTTAGACTCAAATTTAAAATTGAGTAAAAAAGTCTAAAAAACTTGCTCCAATCCTTGACTTAAACTTATACCAAATCAAGGGAAACTCATTTTTTTTACTTAAATCAAGTGAGACTCAAATCTTTAATGGTGAGATTTGACCATCTTTTAAAAATTCAATGGTCATCCTTACTCCCTTTTAAATTTGAGTTTGTCCATTGGAGTCCTCTATATCAAATAAAACTTTTAACTCAAATGTTAACTTAAATATAAGTACAAATTTGAGTCATGGTTGGAGATGCTCGTATACCTTTAAGCTACCTTTTTTTTATTTCTAATATACTTTTTTTTAGACACGTTGTTACTTTTATAATTTTATACCAAGTATTCAATACTTATTAGTGAATTTTTTTATACTCTATCAATGTATATCAATTATGTAAGCAAATTAATGAATTAGTGATATTTTTGCCTTTCTATTTCATTTAACTATTTTAATCTTTTATCGTATTTATTAATATCAATGTTAATAATTATTATTTTATTATTAATGATATGATTGATTTGACCGATTGATACGGTCGAATCAATTACCTATGGACTTGCTCGTGTTTGATTAATAGTTTACAAAGATAACTTTATTCTTTGCTAGTATAAAAAAGTAACACTTATACCCTTGGTTCATACGAAGATCAGAAGAGATCTCAAAAAATGTTAGAGGGATAATTTTGTAATATTGCGAAAAAATTTATGTTAGGATACGAAAAGATGAAAAGTGTGTGCAAATGTCAAATTGTTTACACCTAAATCTTAAGAAATCTGAGAATGACACATGTCAAGATGTAATTGACGGATTTTAGTCGGAGAAGCTCCAAGTGCGATAAGGCGATTGTGAGTAATTATCTCTGGCCAAGAATCTCGGAATACAAAGAGATGTGGCAGACATGACATCATGAAGCCACCAATTATAGAAAATTTTGACGCACATTGCTAGATGTTGAAGAGAGAGAGACCACGAACGTTAGTGCCCGAAAAAGATGGATTCAACAGTCATACACCATTGCCTATAAATACATAGGCGCATGCAAAAGAAGAGAGATCTCTCGATTAACACACATAAAAGCAACATAGTAGAGTCTTCCTCTCCAATATCTTAGTTTATAATATTTTATTTTCGCACCACTCTGTAATATCTTTTGTCATCACTATTGTGGCTATTTTTCTATTTCATTTTATTCCAAGGACAATTGCTAATGCAATAGCTCCATTTAGTTATTCATTTCAGTGTTTTAAAACTCGATCAGACCCTGTGAGTTAACTCGTACAAAACACCGAAATGAATAAAATTAGCTCGTTTAAAGAATTACATTGGTTTTTTAGTTGAAACGGTACTTAAGCTGAACTGATTTTAAAATTAGATCGTTCAAAAAAATGACCAACTAAAAAACCGTTCAAACTGAACTATTATAACAAAACCCGTTATAAAAAGAATAGCTTTCACATATCCGGACCAATCAACTTCTTTCATCTTATATTTATTACTAGTTATTGTTAGTGCCTGAAGGCACATAGTAATAAAAATGTTAAACAATAAACATACTTGTATTCATATCCTGTAAAACACGGGAAAAATTTTAAACTTTTTCCAACAAAGGGCAAAATGATAATTTGTCACTATAATACGGAATTGAAATATGCATTCTCTAGAGCTCATATGGCACAACAGACTTTGTCGTTGAATTCGTATTGTAGAAACTAGTCACCCTATCAAATTTCGAGATAGTCAGATTTTTGCACGTGGTTTGAGGCGGCTGGGTGGCGAATGACCTTTTAAAGGTCCCCAAAAATGAGTTTTATAAAATTTATTTAGAATTGGATAAAATTTCAAATAAATTTAGTTTGGACTTAAACTGGGATATAAGGAATCGTTTTGGGATGAAAAACGGACCCGGAACATCCGATTGCTATGGCCATTGAGAGAAAGGTAGAGGATGCATGGAACATCTGGGAGGCGAGTGTGAAAGATAAGAAGAAGGAGGGTCAATCCTCTTCTTCTAACTCGGGGAAGATACAGAGAACTTTTACTCCTCGGGGATAGCAAGGGCAGGGTCGTAGTTATCAAGGCCAAGGTTAGGGTCAATCCTCCCATGGCGGGAGAAATCAGTGGACTACATATCAGGTGGGGCAGAGGATATGTTTCCATTGCCACCAACCGGGTCACATGAAGCGGGATTTCCCTTAGAGGCAGGGATCACATGGTTACTGGTCATCTCAATCCCAAATTCGGTGGGCTACCACAGACACAGTACATTCCTCCCTACCCCACCATGGGACAAGGGAGCCAATATCAATTCTAGGGTGCTACTTAGGCCCCTACTACTTCACGGGCAGGGACTCTGCAATCAGGCCAGATGGGCCAAGGGTCACAAGCCGGGACTTCAGGAACCTAGGGACGTGTGCACGCCATTGTGCCACAGACTGAGCTGGCAGATTCGTCAATGATACATGGTACATTCTTACTCTCTCGCTTATGGGCTAGAGTGTTATTTGATTTTTGTGCATCGCATTCTTTTATTGCTACATCTTGTGTGAAAGACTTGGGCTTAGAGGTTGAGACCTTGGTAGAGCCGTTGCATGTGAGTTCTCCCCTAGGAGCTAGGGTGAGAGTTGATAAGATATATCGGGACTGTGAGTTAGAGATCTCGGGGATTCTACTTACCATGGACCTCAGGGTCATGGACAAGTCGGAGTTTGATGTGATCCTTGACATGGATTGGTTGGCGGCACATCGAGTCGTCGTTGAGTGTGATCGAAAAAGGTTCACTGCTTATACTCCGGAGGGTATCTGTTTCAATTTCTAGGGGGAAAAACATGATGTTTTAGCCCAAGCCGTGTATGATTCTTGGTGGCACGAGTAGTTGATGGGTTGGCTAGCAAGCCTTACCCTAGAGGACGAGGCGAGACGGGAGTTGGATCTACCTCGGGTAGTGTGTGAGTATGAGGATATTTTTCTAGATGAACTATCGGGATTACTTACACACAAGGATGTAGACTTCACCATTAAGTTGCATCCCGGTATGTCACCTATTTCTATGACTCCACATAGGATGACACTAGCAGAGTTGCAGGAACTCAAGGTCCAATTGCAAGAATTATTGGACAAGGGCTTCATTAGACCGAACACTTCACCTTGGGGCACTCCAGTGTTGTTTGCTAAAAAGAAAGACAAAACCCTTCGACTATGTATAGATTATCAGCAGTTGAATAGGGTTACTATCAAGAATAGGTATCCTTTGCCGAGAATTGACAACTTGTTTGATCAGCTGAGGGGAGTGCGGGTCTACTCCATGATAGATCTCCGCACTGGTTACCATCAGTTGAGGGTTAAGGAGGCGGATATCCTTAAGACGGTGTTTAGGATGCGGTATAGGCATTTCGAGTTTACCGTTATGCCATTCGGATTGATGAATGCTCCAGTGACATTCATGGATCTCATGCATAGGGTATTTCAACCCTACCTAGATCAGTTCGTTGTAGTTTTTGTTGACGACATCTTGATCTACTCCAACTCTGAGGAGGAGCATGAGGGTCACTTGAGGATTGTTCTCCAGATGTTGAGAGATCAGCAGTTGTACGCCAAGTTCAACAAGTGTGAATTTTGGCTTATGGAGGTGAAATTTTTGGAACACGTGGTGTCGGCTTCGGGTGTATTGGTGGACTCAGAGAAGGTTTAAGCAGTTATGAATTGGGAGAGGTCGAAGTCAGTCTTCGAGATACGCAGTTTCTTGGGATTGGCAGGGTGCTATAGAAGGTTCATTGAGGACTTCTCTCAATTAGCTGCTCCTATGGCCAAGTTGACCCAGAAAGAGGTCAAGTTTGAGTGGAATGATGCTTGTGAGAAGGAATTATAGGAGTTGAAAAGGAGGCTTACATCAACTCCTATTCTGATAGTCCCAAAAAGGGGATAGAAGTATACACTATACTGTGATGCCTCCAAGGACGGGCTTGGATGTGTATTGATACAGTCTGGAAGGATGGTAGCTTATGGTTCGCGACAGTTAAAGAATCATTAACAGAATTACCCCACGCATGACATATGGTTGGTGCCCATTGTCTTTGAGTTGAAGGCTTGGTGCCACTATTTATATGGTGAGCAGTTTGAGGTTTTTTCGGACTACAAAAATCTGAAGTACATCTTTACACAGCGGGATCTCAATATGAGGCAACACAGGTGGATGGAGTTTCTGGANATTTTCGGACCACAAAAATCTGAAGTACATCTTTACACAGCGGGATCTCAATATGAGGCAACACAGGTGGATGGAGTTTCTGGAGGACAACGACTTCACTTTGCATTACCATCCCAGTAAGGCAAATGTGGTGGTTGATGCACTCAGCCGGAAGTCACGGGGAGTTTTGGCTAGTGTAGCTTCCTGGGAGTGGCAGATGCTCGAGACTGTGGGACAGTTCGGGCTACGTTACTTGGGGCACGCTCAGGGTACTTTGGAGAGTTTGGTGGCTACACCTTCCCTATTGAGCAGAGTGATTGAGTCCTAGGGATAGGATGCAGAGTTATCATTCGTTAGAGACCGAGTACAGGCAGGTTTTGATGACGAGGGCTGCACCATTCACTCGGATGGTAGTCTTCGGTTTAGGGGAAGGGTAGTGGTTCCCCAGCCTACGGAGCTCAGAGAGTTAATTCTTAGAGATTTCCATTGTTCCCAATTTGCTATACATCCAGGTGGCACGAAGATGTATCACGATCTTTGTCGCCAGTATTATTGGAGCGGGATGAAGAAAGATGTTGGAAATTTTGTTAGGCGATGTCTAATGTGTTAGCAGGTTAAGGCTGAGCACCAGAGACCAGTAGGATTACTCCAACCCTTGGAGGTAGCTGAGTGGAAGTGGGAGCATATCACGATGAATTTTGTGACTCACTTGCCACAGACATCGCGAGGACATGACGCGGTATGGGTGATAGTGGACCGGCTTACGAAGTCAGCACACTTTTTGGCTGTGCGGATGACCTTCACACTGGAGGAATTTTACAAGTTGTATATACGAGAGATTATCCAATTACATAGGGTGCCCGTATCTATAGTATCGGATTGGGATCCCAGGTTTACGACTTATTTTTGGGAGAGTTTCCAACGAGCTATGGGGACACAGTTGATGATGAGCACTACTTTTCATCCCTAGACAGACGGTCAGCCTGAGAGGACTATTTAGACGTTAGAGGACATGCTACGGGCATGTGTCGTAGATCTCAAGGGTAGCTGGGAAGATCATTTACCCTTGGTAGAGTTTGCCTACAACAATAGTTACCAGACGAGTATACAGATGGCACCCTATGAGGCATTTTATGGGAGGTCGTGTCGATATCCGATTTGTTAGACGAAGATGGGAGAGAGACCCTCTATGGGACTAGATTTGAATAGAGACACCTCTGAGAAGGTGGATTTGATTTGAAAAATGTTTTCTCACGGCTCAAAGCCTGCAGAAGAGCTATATCGACAGACAACGGCGACCTTTAGAGTTTGAGGTGGGAGATCATGTTTTTTTGAAGGTGATGCCTAAGAGAGGAGTGGTCCAATTTGGTAAGTAGGAAAAGTTGTCACCGAAAATACACCCCGGATCTGACCCATGTGGTGGATTGGGAAGAGCTTGTTGTTGATGCTGATGAGACCTTTGAGGAGGGACCGGTGCGTATCATGGATAGTCGGAAACAGGTTTTGCGAGGCAAGACCATGCGGCTATTGTAGGTGCTGTGGCAGCACCGAGAAGTGGAGGAGGCGACATGGGAGTGTGAGGACACCATCCGTACCAATTATCCCTTCTTATTTGAGGATGGAGGTACATTCTTATAATCATTTAACATTATTTGACTATTGCATATACATTGATTGTATGTGCATGTGTATGTGAATTTTGAGGACAAAATTCTTTTAAGGGGGAAAGAATGTAAAACCCGGGAAATTTTTTAAACTTTTTCCAACAAAAGGCAAAATGGTAATTTGTCATTATAATACAAAATTGAAATACGCATTCTCTAGAGCTCGTATGACACAACGGACTTCGCAGTTGGAATCGTATCGCGAAAACTAGTCACCCTGTCGAATTTTGTCAAATTCTGAGATAGTAGAATTTTTGCACGTGGTTCGAGGAGACTGGGTGGCGAATGACATTTTAAAGATCCCCAAAAATGAGTTTTATAAAATTTCCTTAGAATTGGATAAAATTTCAAATAAAATTAATTTAGACTTAAACCGAAATATAATGAATTATTTCAGGATGAAAAACGGACCCAAAAATAGGAAATATGTAATGCGACGTAGACCGCACATTTGTGACTATAAATATCGATCAAATATCTGAATTTTGAGAGAAATATCTCATTATTCAGCGCCCCTTGGCCGCCCAAAGAGAGAGAGTGAGAAAAGAGAAGAAGCAAGTTAGTTCTTCAAGCTTCCTTCCTCGGATCTTCGAAGTTCCGTCGCTCGAATCAACTCAGACCAAGAGTTAAAGTTGATCATCGCGACGAGGGCTACGTCTACGTACCAAGAAAAGTGAATTTCACAGAAGATCCAAGAGGGGACTTTGGAGAAATCAAAGGTTCTTGGGCTTTGGTTGGTGTTCTTGGAAGTTCTACTACTTTCTACACGCTAGAAGGGGTAGGGTTCTTCCTACTTTGGTTTTATTCCTTCCTTTTGGGCTGATTTAGGAGGCTATTATGTGGCTGTTTAGGGACATTTTTTTTTTGTGGCTGTTTAGGGGCTAAAATTGTGGGCTGTTAAGGGGCTAAAATTGTGACTATTTTGGGTTAAAATTATGGACTATTTTATGGCTTGTTTAGGGGATGTTTTATGGCTTGTTTATGGCTTGTTTATGGTTTGTCTAGGGCATGTTTTATGGCTTGTTTATGGGCTATTTTATGGCTTGTTTAGGGGCTATTTTGTGGCTTGGTTCGGGACCGTTATGTGGCTTGTTTAGGGGCTATTATGTGGGCTGTTTTGTGGGCATATTATATGTTTACATTATGCCTTGAGGATTAAGGGTATTATTGCTTGATTATGTAATGACATGCTTGGTTGTTGTTGTTAGACAAAATGTTGATATATGTGTATTAATATATTGACATTATAATGAGTTTTTGGAGGTTATATGCGTATGATATAATTGTCCATGATACATGATGAAATGTGTGATTAAAATTTGGCTCATTGGCATCCATTACATTGAGCATGACATTGATTGAGCAATGGTGCATCACATTACATTTGCATGAGAAAAATGCATCCATGACCATGAGTATGGGTGTGTGAGTGCATGGTTGGATCAATCACCATACTTGGTGTTTGATGGGTGGGCTCGAGAAAGTGGGGTTGAATATCCTACTGAGTCGCACGATTGCATACATGGAAAACTTGTGTTGGGTATAGCAAGAAGGGCTAGACTCTCCCTCGGGTGCAAAACCCGACTACTTGGTTCATACACTCCTCTAAGGTGAAATTCTGAAAAAGTGTATTGGTTTGTGGAAACTGCGGTGCTATTCCAAAACTCCGCTACCCAACAAAGACACATGATTTTGTTTATAAAAATACCTGGTTCGTACACTCCCCTGAGGTAAAATTCTAGAAAAGTGTACTTGTTTTATAAAGTATTCATTCGATGGGAAATATCCAACAATGAATTGGTTTTAGAAACACAATGACTTGTATTTCAAAAACGATCATTGGATGTATTTCATTAATTACAAATTTTTTACACATTTGCATTGCATTGTGTTGTGGGAGTTGGTGAGGACTTGAGTTAAAGTGCATGAGTGAGTATCATCTCATATCATGACATGACATGATAGAATTTTCACATTGAACTACATGTTCTTGTTGGAATAGATATTGGTTGTGGATTGCTGCATGTGCACATTTCATATGCACTTAGGTGGGGAGTAGCCTCTGTAGGAATTACTCTATTGGGCGTGGCTCACCCTATTATGGAAAAATATTCCAGGTGCAGGACATACACTGGTGGACGGCTCTCATTCGGGGCCGCAAGGGTGAGGAAAGCTGACTTGTGGCTTTTANAGGGAGTAGCCTCTGTAGGAATTACACTACTGGGCGTGGCTCACCCTATACGAAAAAATATTTCAGGTGCGGGATATACACCGGTGGACGACTCTCATTCGGGGCCGCAAGGGTGAAGAAAGCTGACTTGTGGCTTTTATAACTCTTTTTGTAAAAATTTTGGAGCAAACTATTTTTGACATGTAATTTTATGTAAGAGAATTATAATTGAACTTATATGGACAGTTATTAATATAACCTTGCATGTTTTTATATGAGTATGGATGAATGGACCCAGTGTGGTCAATTTTTACTCATGAATGGACCCAGTGCGGTCATTGTGTTATATCGGGCCTTGGATGGGTCGTGTTAATGTATATTGTACAGGTTGAATTTTGGGTAAAGCTCCCCGTACAAAAGAGACTCTGCCCAAGTTTTATTAAATTAAAGACTCCCGATTTTTGGGGTGTCACATATCCAAAATTAAATCTCAAACATAGATGAGAGATAAATGAATTTAAACATCAATTGTAATGGGGGTGAGAGGTGGTGGACAGCAGTGGTGGTGATAGAAAACGGTAATGGTTGTGGTGAGTGCCAATGACCATGGTAGCAGTGGTAGTGGTGGGGGCGGCAGCAGCAATGGCGGCGGCGGCGGTGAAGACAGTGGTGGTGGCGAGGGCAGTGGTGGTGGTGGTGATAGTGGTGGTGGCGGTGATGGCGACAGTAGCGGCAGCGNGCGGCGGCGGCGGTGAAGACAGTGGTGGTGGCGAGGGCAGTGGTGGTGGTGGTGATAGTGGTGGTGGCGGTGATGGCGACAGTAGCGGCAGCGGTGGTGGTATTAGGGGGGTGGCGACGGGGGCGATAACGGTGGCAGTGGTGGCGATAGCAGTGGTAATGGTGGGGGCGATGGTGTTGATGGTGGAGGCGGCGGCGGCGACGGTGGTAGTGGTGGTGGCGGTGGCGACAGTGGTAGTGGTTGTAGCAGCGATGGTGGTGGTGGTGGTGGCAGNAGGTAGTGGTGGTGATAGGGATAATGGTGGAGTGGTTTCAAACACAATTTTTTTTTAAAATACTTATCAAAAATAATTCGTAGAAGTACTTTTAAAAAGTTACTCCAAATATACTCTTAGGGTTCTATTTTTTCTATTAAATTTAGGGTATTAATATTAACCGTTATATTAACTTTAAAGTTAAATTTAAAGCGATCTGAACCGCAAAAAATAAAAATTATTTTATTTATCTTTTAAAATTTAAATTATAATCTATTTTATTATATAAATTTAAAATTTTAAACTCAGCCACTTGGCTTTGGCTTGTCAAAGACGACCAAACAAGACACTACTCAATTAAATAAACAAACTGTCCATTTATAAGGCACGTAGTCCTCTCCACTATCTCGGGTTTCCGACGGGGGATTGCATGCCGTGTATAAGTTGTCTTTATTCTTTTTAAAATATATATATATTTTAGCATATTTTTTAGCTTTATTGTTATTTATACCAACTATTCAATATTTATTAGTGAATTTTTTAGGCCCTATCAAATTATATCAATTGTGTAAGCAAATTAAAAAAAAAAATTGGTCAAGTATAAGCAAATAATTATTTTGTGACATTAATTATATGATCGGTTTGNTTTTTAGCATATTTTTTAGCTTTATTGTTATTTATACCAACTATTCAATATTTATTAGTGAATTTTTTTAGGCCCTATCAAATTATATCAATTGTGTAAGCAAATTTTAAAAAAAAATTGGTCAAGTATAAGCAAATAATTATTTTGTGACATTAATTATATGATCGGTTTGACAGTTGATCCAACGGTTTAACACGTGACTCATTGACACAGTCCTTTTACCAGATTGATGTTCGGGCCAGGTTTTAAAATTATGTTTCATTTTATTGTTCATGTCATTCTAGTTTATTTTCAATTCCTTGTGTATTAACATGCCCCTCAAGAGAATAGTTGAAGTCTTTGATCTTCAAAGCAGAAAAACAAAAAAATCTAGAAGTAACCTTTCAGATCGTTTCTATAGTTTGAACAATAAAAATTTGAGAATTTCANGCATGCTCCTCAAGAGAATAGTTGAAGTCTTTGATCTTCAAAGCAGAAAAACAAAAAAATCTAGAAGTAACCTTTCGGATCGTTTCTATAGTTTGAACAATAAAAATTTGAGAATTTCACACTGATTTGAATAAATAAGGCCATAAGTGATTGAAAATTAAGTTCATTAGAACTTTGACATGCCCGAAATCTGAAATACGTCTAACACTAATANCCCTCAAGAGAATAGTTGAAGTCTTTGATCTTCAAAGCAGAAAAACAAAAAAATCTAGAAGTAACCTTTCAGATCGTTTCTATAGTTTGAACAATAAAAATTTGAGAATTTCACACTGATTTGAATAAATAAGGCCATAAGTGATTGAAAATTAAGTTCATTAGAACTTTGACATGCCCGAAATCTGAAATACGTCTAACACTAATATATACAAAAGTTTAATACAATAATGTTGTAACAATAAATAATGGAGGTTATATATGATTTGGGATTGATTACCAAACATCCAAGCAAAATATTTTCAAATTAATTTGGTCCAGTCGGTGCTAATAACATATTTAACCTATGCAAAGTCATGGAATTCGATTCTTGGTCACGAATAGAGATCCCATTGGCTTTAAAGCCTTTCTGACTCGTTCATTAAGAATCCGTGCAAAGCTAACCAAACTATACTGGTTTCATAAGAAGACTTCCTCCATTCGTCAACGACTTAGACTTAGAAATGGCAAGCCTTGGATTGTTTCGATGCTGGTTTTTAAGACGTGTGAACGGCTGAAACCCTGTGGTCTATATATTTCAGTGAAACAACTTCTAGGAACTGTTTACACTCAAAAGAAGTAAAACCAGAGGGTGACTCGTGGAAGAGATTCAATGGTTGTAAAAGAATTTGTGACAATCCAAGATAGATAGAGTGGTTAAAGAAATAAGACTCTTAAAAATCCGAGAAATAAGGAAACGTGATATCATAAGCCGTCAGTTGGAAACGATTTAACACACGTCCATACATCTCGAGATAATGCCATGATTATAGTAATGGCTGGAAAAGATGGGTTGATGATCAAAAGTCATCTCTATAAATAGCATAGGCTAAGCCACTGAGAAGGGATCCACAATAGTGACTGTTCCACTTGTCAATATACGTAAGGATCGAATTTATGTACCCATGACAATTTATACTTACATATTTCTTAAGAATATAAACACAAATCAAATGAAAGGACATTGACATAATCCCATGGAATGAATGTTAAGAGACATCAAAGTAATACAATTGGCATATTTCATAGACATTAAAGTTTACACACTTATCCACACCTCTAGAAATCAAATAGGGCTTTCTATGGTTGTAATGAAACCTTGGGTGAAGGTTTAAGAAATGAAGGAATTAAGGGTTCAAAAGAAGTTATTCCCTTGACGAATTCAATATTTAACAATTGTATTCTTCTTTTAATACACCTTAGACTCATATCATTCCTTCTTCCTTCACTAGCCTTTGTCTTTCATATTTCACATTTTTTTAATGTTTTTCATATCATTCTTTTCGTTTCCTTTCATCATCTTCTTTCCATTCATTCATAATTGAACCCTTTACCACAGCTCCCAACACATCAAATAAACGCACATCTAGGGATAACCAAGATAAGATATATACTTATATGTTCGGCTTGGTTATTAATTGAGGTAAAGAAATGAAAACTCATCATGGCTCAATCACGGATATTAGAGATAATGAATTGAATGAATTGGCTTAAGGCTCAAATCAAATTCAAAGATGACTTAAGATCATCTTTCAGAAAGCATGGAAAAGTGTGACTTCTCATTTAGATATGGCCAACTAATTACTCCTATGCTCTTAACAAAAACTAAAATGATAGGATTATTGAAAAATAATAGATTAAGAATGATTTTTATATGAATAAATGTATTATAACCCTCCAAGAATGATAAACAAAATACTCATAGGATTTAGTCATGCATCTCTACTATGGATGTCAAGCCTTTCGAAACATAAATCTAATATCATAAATCTCAACAGAAATTGCATGCTCATTGTGAACAAAGTTTGAGTTTCTATACAAACATTTGTATGATATTCAAGCATAGACTACAGGTCTGTACAATACAACATGCAACCAATTTGGGTATCATATAACATATCTAAATCTTACGGCTCATAATAAAACAAGTATCATTCAAATAGACAATTTTTCCACTAAAACTACAAAATATAAAATAAAATAAAAAAATAGGAATAGGAGCAAAACCATGGTGTAACCTCACCCCAACTTGTCATCGGCATTGTCCTCAATGCCACAAAGATAATGCAATGAACAAAATGAAAAGAGAAGGGAAAGAGAACACCTGAGTGAAGCTCCTAAACAAAACCAACTGCAAAATATGAAAAGACCAAATTAGTATAAAAGAAAATAACAAAACTAACTAAAAAAGAAGTTATTGAATAGGTTCAACCGAGTTCCAATTGCCCAATACCCGACTTCACTCGGGAATTTTCTCCACTAAAGAATGGTTTTGTTTGGGTTTTATCTCTACACCACATAACTCCTGTAAATTGGTTAATAATTCAGTACAAAATACAGCCTTAGAGTTGTTTTCCTCACTTTCAAAATTAATTAAACACAATTGTAGAGGATTAGAGCACATAGAAGTTTCAAAATTCTCCTCCACGCACTCTTCCACCCTGTATATCTTTCAAAACTCTCTGTCACCCCCTCACCCGATTGCTTTGCTACATGAAAAATACTGAATTCAACAATCTTATTCTCGAATGAGCATTTCATCTCACCATTCCTATAATTTATTAATGCATTTGATATTGCAAGGAATAGGCATCCTAGGATTATGGAAATCTTTGCAGCGGGGTTAGCAACTAGTGCAGTGCTCAGTATCATAAAGTAAACGGGAAAGTAAAACCTATCTACCTGAACCAACACACCTTCAACTACTCCTCTTAGCACTTTCACACTTCGGTCCTTGATTAACCCTAATTAGTGTGTAAACTATAATGATCAAGTAATCAACTTTGAAAGATAAAACAACTAAAAATTATCAAATTAGAATTAATTATAATGTGTGTATAAAACTAAAATTTTAAATACTTTATTTTTAAACTTCAGGATCAAATGCAGAAATACCGGAGAATACGAGGCAATTTTGCAAAGCTTGAAACAACGAAGGAGCAAAGTGTAATATANGTCAAATGCAAAAATACCGAAAAATACGAGGCAATTTTGCAAAGCTTGAAACAACGAAGGAGCAAAGTGTAATATAGACACATGGACCATCCAGCACGCGACACATGGATCAACTGCAAGGCACCTTGAAGCTCAAGAACAAGACACTTGGAATATCTTGCAAGGCATCACCATCCGGATGGTGATCCTAGGGTCCGGATGGTCATTAGGTGGCAACTGAAGCTTATCCTCCACAACCTGCAAGACAATACCATCCGGATGGTNCACTATGTGTCAAAATCCTATCTTTCCACCTCAAGGCTTATCCTTCCACCTCGTACTTGGCCTTTCCACCTCATGCTTACCATTGGTCTATAAATAAGGGGTTCTCCACCATTTTAAGAGAGGGCCGGCCATCCCAGAGCTAAAAAGGGGGAAATCCAAGGGAAGAAAAAGAGAGAAAAAGAAAGAAAGAAAGAGAAATACAAAGCCGGTCTGTGATACACTCCAACCAATACTCTGTATTTCTACATTTATGTTGTATCTTTCTATTTGGATAGTTGAACTGCCTCCATTTTTTTCATCTTAATTGATAATAAAGGTGGTTGAGTTTCAATTGTTCCTTGTGAAAGAAGTTTATTTATTTTTAGTTGTAATGAAAATTATCCGCACTTCTTGCTTGTCTGTAGCAATGGAGAGTGAGTAGTTCACTTATACCCTTCGGTGAAGGGTGAACATATGTATATTATTGGTTAACTTCTGAAAATGCTGATGTTTTATTTATATCTTTATCTATATATGTATTATATACTTCATGCATGATATAGTGATGTACATAATTTCGGTTCTATGCCTGGAATTATGTCATCAATGTATCATCAATCTGCCGGTTAAACAACCATGACATTCCTATTGGTGTGGCTTGTCCTCCACCGGAACGTTGAGGATGTTCTACTGATGCATGGTACAGAACCTAAATGATCCTCATGAANACTTCATGCATGATATAGTGATGTACATAATTTCGGTGCTATGCCTGGAATTATGTCATCAATGTATCATCAACCTGCCGGTTAAACAACCATGACATTCCTATTGGTGTGGCTTGTCCTCCACGGGAACGTTGAGGATGTTCTACTGATGCATGGTACAGAACCTAAATGATCCTCATGAATGGCTTGTCATTCTGGATTATCAGGGTTATTTAACTACTATATATAACTATATTACCAGTCTAACAACCACGACATTCCTATCGGTATGGTTTATCCTCCACCGGAATGCTGAGGATGTTTAACTAGTATATATGTATCACAGATGGAGTCAAGTGAATAATTCAAGTATTGCTCATGAATGGCTTGTCTTCTGGTTTGCTTGGATTAATCAATTGACGCATTTATAACCAGCTAACCTAAGAAGTTGCTGTGTTATAACTAATACCACCAGTTGACCTAAGAAGTGGCTGTGTTATGGTTTAATATATATGCACCTACTATGACAAGAGNGAGTCAAGTGAATAATTCAAGTATTGCTCATGAATGGCTTGTCCTTCTGGTTTGCTTGGATTAATCAATTGACGCATTTACAACCAGCTAACCTAAGAAGTTGCTGTGTTATAACTAATACCACCAGTTGACCTAAGAAGTGGCTGTGTTATGGTTTAATATATATGCACCTACTATGACAAGAGACAAATGAATAATTCAAGTATTCCTCATGAATGACTTATCATTTTGGTTTGCTTGGATTAATCAATTGTCATGGATACCACCAACTAATCTAAGAAGTTGCTGTGTGATGGTTTATATACATCAGACCTACCGGTTGACTTTCCAGTAAAATGAGAGTTAATTGTTGTAAGGTAGCATTTTCAGTATTCAACAAATATAAAGCATATGGAATCCCTAAACTGAAGGGTATCTTTTACATTATTGTCATTAACAAGCTTACCGACGCACTTTATTTAATTAAACTAAGTTATCAACCTAAGCTCACATCACAAGCTATCACATGTACACCACTTTAAACAATACTTGGACTTAAAACTGAGAAAACTCCAATTCGACCACTTCTACTTGGGTGTATAATATAATATAAATTAGATCACAAAAAAGTGTGAATCAAGTTTTTGGCACTGTTGTCGGGGAGTTACGGTAATTAAAAAATAAAATAAAATATATATTTGTTTATTTGTATTGTATGTTTATAGTTTGTTTGTAATAGTCTATGTCTCTTCATTCATTAGTAGGTTCTGTAAATCAGTCATCACCCTCATCGTCTTCATCTTCATCTACACAAGAATCCTTTGAACTAAGTATGACTTGAAACATACCTAGGGAAGAACAACCTAGAGAACAAGATATAGTTCAAAATGTCCGACCATTAAGAGAATATCTACATCCTACAAGAACTAATGTCCCATCATGTTTTGCTTTTCCAACAGACGCTCCAAATATTAATATTAAACTAGGAACAATACAGTTACTACCACAATTTCATGGTTTAGAAACTGAAAACCCCTATGTTCATATGAAAGAATTCGAAGAAGTCTGTTGAGCTTTGCAAGATAATTCTAAAATGGTCAGATTAAAACTTTTTTTTTTCTTTGAAAGATAAAGCTAAACTTTGGCTAAACTCTTTAAGGGCAAATTCGATCACAAACCGGCAAGCTTTACAAGCTGAGTTCTTTAAAAAGTTTTTTTCTGTACATCGTACTAATACATTAAGACGTCAAATAATGAACTTTTTTGTAAAATAATGTGAAACTTTTTATCAATGTTGGGAAAGATTTAAAGATCTTTTCCGAGCTTGTCGACATCATGCATTTGAAAACTAGACTTTAGTTGGTTTTTTTTAATGATGCTCTCCCACCTGCAATGCGACAATTTGTTGAAATGATGGCCCAAGGAGAGTNCTGTAAAATATTGTGAAACTTTTTATGAATGTTGGGAAAGATTTAAAGATCTTTTCCAAGCTTGTCGACATCATGCATTTGAAAACTAGACTTTAGTTGGTTTTTTTTTATGATGCTCTCCCACCTGCAATGCGACAATTTGTTGAAATGATGGCCCAAGGAGAGTTTATGAATAAAAACCTTGAAGAAGCATTTCAATTTTTTGATACTATTTAAGAAAGTTCCCAGATGTGGGACTCAACTTCCTTAACTATTGTGGAAAATAAGCTATCTACATCTGGAAGAGGAAAATATATTTTAAAAGATGATGATGATTTAAGAGCAAAAATGGCTAGTTTATCTCAAAAATTAGAAGCCTTAGAAATGAAAAAACTTAAGCAAGTAGCTGTTGTATCAACTACTTATCAAATACGTGAACTTTTTGCGTTGTCAGGACATCCAGCTTGGGAATGTCCAACTATACCTGCATTCAAAGAAATGTTAATTGAACAATCTAATGTTGTTCCAACTTATAATANATTAGAAGCCTTAGAAATGAAAAAACTTAAGCAAGTAGCTGTTGTATCAACTACTTATCAAGTACGTGAAATTTTTGCGTTGTCAGGACATCCAGCTTGGGAATGTCCAACTATACCTGCATTCAAAGAAATGTTAATTGAACAATCTAATATTGTTCCAACTTATAATAATAAGCCTTATATGAATCCATACTTTGAAACTTACAATCCAAGATGGAGAAATCATCCGAATTTTAGTTAGAGAAATACACAACCTACAAATCAAACACAAAGTTCACCACAGTTACAAAATCAACAACAATATCAGCCATATCAACCTCCTCAAAGAAGAACTCTAGAAGATACTATGAATCAATTTATTCAAAGTCAAATGAGTTTTAATACTCAAACAACTCAAGCTTTTAATGATTTTAAAACCCAAACTTCACAGAGTATTGAAGATATTAAAAGTCATCTAGCTAAGTTGACTCAATCTTTAAGTATTTAAGAGAAAGGAATGTTTCCATATCAACCTAAACCTCCACAAAGTCAGAGTCAAACTAATGTTGTGTCATCTGAAGCCTCTCCAAGTCAAGTACAAGCAATCACAACACTAAGAAGTGGAAAAGTCATTGACAAACCTATTAAACCAAAAATTTTAAAGAAAATATGAAATGAAATTCCTGTTAATGAACCACTTGAACCTGAACCTTCAATTAAAAAGCAACCAGAAATACAAAATGAAAAAGATCTTCCATGTCCTATTCNTTAAAGAAAATATGAAAGGAAATTCCTGTTAATGAACCACTTGAACCTGAACCTTCAATNCCTATTAAACCAAAAATTTTAAAGAAAATATGAAATGAAATTCCTGTTAATGAACCACTTGAACCTGAACCTTCAATTAAAAAGCAACCAGAAATACAAAATGAAAAAGATCTTCCATGTCCTATTCCTTTACCTTTTCTTCACAAGGTCAAAAAACTTTCATCTGAAAAGGATCAATCGGACATTCTTGAGTTATTTAAACAAGTAAAGATCAATATTCCTATGTTAGATGCAATAAAATGAGTTCCAGTTTATGCTAAATTTCTAAAAGATCTTTGCACAATAAAAAGAAGAATTAATGTACCAAAGAAAGCATTTTCAACTGAACAAGTTAATACTATAGTACAACATGATACTCTTCTTAAGTATAAAGATCCGGGGTAGTCCTATAGTCTCATGTCTAATTGAAAATGATCGAATTGAACATGTAAACCCCCACACTCTTATCTTTATATAACAAATAATCATTTCCTTTTGAAATGTTAATATGTAAAAATTTGAGTAAATAGTAGTTAAAACTTAGTTTTACCTTGTAAATATATGTAATCCTTGGAATAGAACTCGTACTAACTCGGTTTGATGTACAAAAGTATGTTGTATAAGTTTGGGTTGGAATTGGAAGGGTTTGGAATGGATTGGAAATGAAGAAGGAAGGATTTGTAGAAAAACAAGCAAAACCTTTCGGAAGGTCGATCAAAAACCTTCCGGAAGGTTAAGGTAAAGGCTTATCCAGTAGGTAAAACCTTCCAAAAGGTCGATGATAAACCTTTCGAAAGGTTAATGAAAATGTTTGTCTAGTAGACAAACCTTCTAGAAGGTTGATGAGAAACCTTCTGAAAGGTTAATGGAAATAGTTGTCCAGTAGACAAAACCTTCTGGAAAGTTAATGACAAACCTGCCAGAAGGTTAATGAAAAGGTTTGTCTAATAGGAAAATCTTCTAGAAGGTTGATGATAAACCTTTCGAAAGGTTTTCCAAACATCTAAATTTTTAAGTCGCGAAACAGCCGGTTTTTCTTCCACGATAAATACCTAAGGACGTCCCATTTAGCCCCATTTCAGCACTTCTAACCCTAGGAAACCTTAGAGAGGAAGAAAGAGAGGGAAAAAACACAAGATCAAAGGGGATTTTCACTTCAAGAAGATCAAAACCCTAGTTTTTAAAGAACACCAAGGTAGGGGTTTCTTCCTATTCTCCTACATTGAGGCTAATGTTTACTTATATGTATTCTTTTGATTCTAAATCTATTTATTTGTTAGTAAATCATTGATTCTTGATATTCTTGCAAACACTATCATGTTTTAAACAAATCTATGGTGGGATAACCATTAAATCTTTTCTTCTTGACTCAAAACCCTAGTTTTCAAGAGAAATGAAATTTTCTCTTGATTTTTCCTTTGTTCTTGATTTCAAAACTTTAGTGCTTTATATTGAACCACAAAAAATGTATTTATGATGATCTCTTGCATATTTTATTAAATTGTTCTATTGGGATACTACTTGTGAAATTTGTGGATTTTTGAATGTATTTGTGATTGGAGAAATTGATTGGATATTGTATCTGTTATGGATGTTTGGATGACCATGGGTGACCGTTAACTAGATATCGTAGAGTGGCTTAGATGTGTTTCTTACTCCATGTGGGTTTGAAGATTCTCTATCACTCGTAGTGGGGTTGGTGCGTTGCGAGAACCAAACCACTATTCACTCACGGGTACTAAGGAGAAGGGGTAGTATACTATTCCTGGGTTGGATTTGTCACTGCCATGAGTTGGTATATGCCCTTCCCAAAGGTTGGATTTCCTTGCGAGGATTTAGTTGTGTGTGTGTGGGCCAATATATTCTCNTTTCTATTGGGATACTACTTGTGAAATTTGTGGATTTTTGAATGTATTTGTGATTGGAGAAATTGATTGGATATTGTATATGTTATGGATGTTTGGATGACCATGGGTGGCCGTTAACTAGATATCGTAGAGTGGGTTAGATGTGTTTCTTACTCCGTGTGGGTTTGAAGATTCCCTATCACTCGTAGTGGGGTTGGTGCGTTGCGAGGACCAAACCACTATTCTCTCACGGGTACTAAGGAGAAGGGGTAGTATACTATTCCTGGGTTGGATTTGTCACTGCCATGAGTTGGTATACGCCCTTCCAAAAGGTTGGATTTCCTTGCGAGGATTTAGTTGTGTGTGTGTGGGCCAATATATTCTCGATGTGTTTATTCATGCGAATCATGCATTATACCTGAGATACAAATACAAGTTGTGGGTTCATGGTTTATTGTTCCAGAAAAAGTTTCCTACAAGGGCTTGTGGAGGTATGGGACTCTACAAGAACTTGTGGGAAATAGTTTATGGTTGTAAATTATTTGTTAATACCATAAACGATTTTCTACAAGAGCTTGTGGAAGTATGTGATTCTACAAGAACTTGTAGGAAATGGTTTATGGTTGTAAACGATTTGTTAACTATAATTTGGCGTTATTACTTCACTTCTTTTATTGCTATTGTGTAAACTTGGGATCCGTTGAAATGTCCCGATTTTATTTCAAAAATTAATATATGATATTTGAGAAATGAGACCGACTTGTNTGATTCTACAAGAACTTGTAGGAAATTGTTTATGGTTGTAAACGATTTGTTAACTATAATTTGGCGTTATTACTTCACTTCTTTTATTGTTATTGTGTAAACTTGGGATCCGTTGAAATGTCCCGATTTTATTTCAAAAATTAATATATGATATTTGAGAAATGAGACCGACTTGTTTTACATGTTTTCTAAACCTTGTTCGAGTTTGGGAGGAATGTTGCTACAGAGCTTAGTGCTCACCCCCTACAAACAATATATTTACAGATTACGTGTTATATGAGGAGTTTAGAGTCCATNACTACAGAACTTAGTGCTCACCCCCTACAAACAATATATTTACAGATTACGTGTTATATGAGGAGTTTAGAGTCCATGAACAGGTGCATTGGGAAGCTACGCTAGACGGGCACGTGGAACCCGAGGTGGATGCCTAGGGCTATAATATCCTAGGTGCTAGACTAGGAAATTCTTTTGCAAACTCGGTGGAGTCTAATATTTTGTTATTCTGCTGCAAGTTTAAATGTGCTTCTTTTGGATGTAATTGTCATGGTTGGGCGTATTTTTTTGGGATGATGTTGTANGGGCATGTGGAACCCGAGGTGGATGCCTATGGCTATAATATCCTAGGTGCTAGACTAGGAAATTCTTTTGCAAACTCGGTGGAGTCTAATATTTTGTTATTCTGCTGCAAGTTTAAATGTGCTTCTTTTGGATGTAATTGTCATGGTTGGGCGTATTTTTTTGGGATGATGTTGTAAATATTAGATATGATGAATGGATTTTTATTTATTGATGGATTATATTAGTTGCTCTTATGATGTGAATGGTTTTAAATTGTAATGTTGTCCAAGGTGGTTTTTGGGTCGTTACAAAATTTTGTATTAGAGTCTAGGCTATAGGTCTTACATGGGAGCTGTAGGTTATGGATTACCACTAGAGAGATAGGACTAGGTTGAACGAAATTATGGATTTAAAATTTTATACAAGACTTATACTTTAGGTTAAAGTGATAGTTAGGATGTCCTGTACATCAATGAAACTAAATTGTAAATTGATGTGCAGGATGGAGGGTGAATGTAAACCCCCACATGTTTATATTAATATAATGATATAATTTTTTTTAGTAATTCTAATATATGATGATGTAAGAATGAACCACATAGATTATAACATTAGAAATAAATATTTGGGAGACAAATTGATTGTGAAGTTTAAGTTGTGAAGGTATTTAACCTTGGAAGAGGTTGTGAGGTAAGTTCAAAATATTTTTAGGTCAAAATAATATTTCCATTGAATCCGGAAGGTCAAGAAACATTGGGAGAAGTAATATGGGGTGTATTAGAAGTTAGAAAGTGTTCCGGAGTTAAAGCACACTTTAGAGAGAATTTGGGTAAAAAGGATCTTGGACACTGCCTACTATTTTGATCATAAAGTTTTATTTTGAAGTCCATTTGATCTAAAATTTTTCCAGTAAATAGTAGACTTCTAGCGCTATAAAAGTGTATTTCACGAAAACTTTTTAATTCGACCTCTAAATAGGCCAAAACTGCACTGGAAGTTAGAGCAAAAATCTGTCAGTCAAACTGTACCGGTACGTAGTACTGGTGCGCCCAACTACAGAGTCTAAACAATACCGGTACGCTTTATTTACAGCTTGCCAATTGGGATTTTTATGTTTTAAAACACCATTCTAAGCCCCATTTGTCTCANAATAGTAGACTTCTAGCGCTATAAAAGTGTACTTCACGAAAACTTTTTAATTCGACCTCTAAATAGGCCAAAACTGCACTGGAAGTTAGAGCAAAAATCTGTCAGTCAAACCGTACCGGTACGCAGTACTGGTGCGCCCAACTCCAGAGGCTAAACAATACCGGTACGCTTTATTTAAAGCTTGCCAATTGGGATTTTTATGTTTTAAAACACCATTCTAAGCCCCATTTGTCTCATTCTTTCATTTCACTCTCACCTCACACCTCTTAGAACCCTAGGAGAAGATAAAGAAAGAAAGAAAAGGGAGGAAGAGGGTCTTCAAAGCTTGGGCTGTTGATTTGAAATTCTTGATTACAAGGTAGGGGTTTTCTTCCATTCTTGTCCATTGATGTGAGAGCTAATATATATGTATGTTTTGACTCCTAATCTTATTTATTTGCTATGAGTTCTTTGTTTCTTGGTCTTCTTGCAATTATTATCATGTTTTAAACAAAGTTAGGGTTGAATACCCATAAAATCTCTTTTTCTTGATTTAAAACCCTAGTTTTCAAGAGTGATGAATTTTCCTTTTGATTCTTCCTTGGTTCTTGATTTCAAAACCTTAGTGCTTTGTGTTGAGTAATAAAATGATATTTATGATGATCTCTTGCATTTTCTTCAATGTTCTATTGAAATGATACATGTGAAAATTTGGGGATTGTTGAAATTACTTGTGCTCTTGGAAATACCCATGGAATTGGGGGTTTTGGAAATTGTTTGTTATTGATGGAATTGTTGGTATTGTATCTCTTGTGTGGTTGTTTGGATAAACATGGGCTACGATTGACCAAGTATCATGGAGTGGGTAGACGTCTCCTTACTCCGTGCGGGTTGNCAATGTTCTATTGAAATGATACATGTGAAAATTTGGGGATTGTTGAAATTACTTGTGCTCTTGGAAATACCCATGGAATTGGGGGTTTTGAAAATAGTTTGTTATTGATGAAATTGTTGGTATTGTATCTCTTGTGTGATTGTTTGGATAAACATGGGCTACGATTGACCAAGTATCATGGAGTGGGTAGACGTCTCCTTACTCCGTGCGGGTTGGAACATATCCTACCACTCGTAGTGGGGTTGGTGCCTTGCGAGGATCAAACCACTATTAGCTCATGGGTGCCATGTCAGAGCATTAGTATACTAATGCCTAGATTGGATTCGTCACTGCCATGGTGTTGGCACACGCCCTTCCCAAAGGTTGGATATCCTTGTGAGGATTTGTGTTTGTGGATATGTGGGACATGATGCTTTCAATGGTGACCATGCTAGATCTTACTTCATACATAAGATACTAATACAGTGATGAGTTATTGTTCATTGTACTAGAAATAGTTTCTACAAGAATCTTGGGAAGTATGGGATTCCGCGAGAACTTGGGAGAAACGGTGTATGGTGGAATGAATTATTAGTTGTATATTATAGGGGTGGGTTATTGTTCATTGTACTAGAAATGGTTTCTACAAGAATCTTGGAAAGTATAGGATTCCGCAAGAACTTGGGAGAAACGGTTTATGGTGGAATGGATTAATAGTTGTATATTGGTTTCCCTTATGCAATAAATTGTGGTTGTGCTTAAACTTGAGATCTGNTATTGTTCATTGTACTAGAAATAGTTTCTACAAGAATCTTGGGAAGTATGGGATTCCGCGAGAACTTGGGAGAAACGGTGTATGGTGGAATGGATTATTAGTTGTATATTATAGGGGTGGGTTATTGTTCATTGTACTAGAAATGATTTCTACAAGAATCTTGGAAAGTATGGGATTCCGCGAGAACTTGGGAGAAACGGTTTATGGTGGAATGGATTAATAGTTGTATATTGGTTTCCCTTATGCAATAAATTGTGGTTGTGCTTAAACTTGAGATCTGTCTAAATGTCCTGGTTTTATTTCAAAATTCATGTATGCTATTTGTGAAAGATGATAGACCATTTTTTATATATTTTTTTAAACCTTGTTCGAGTGTGGGAGAAATGTTGCTACAGAGCTTCGTGCTCACCCCCTACAAATAATATTTTTCAGATTATGTCCTAGAGGAGGAGCTGAGAGTAAATGAACCGGCACACTGGGAGACTCCTATAGAAAGGAACGTGGATCCCGAGGTGAACGCTTAGAGCAACGTTATTTTTGTTCTAGAATAGAAAATTCATTCTGGAAATATAGTGAAGTCTAGACTAATCTTTTGTTATTNGTATGCTATTTGTGAAAGATGATAGACCGTTTTTATATATTTTTTTAAACCTTGTTCGAGTGTGGGAGAAATGTTGCTACAGAGCTTCGTGCTCACCCCCTACAAATAATATTTTTCAGATTATGTCCTAGAGGAGGAGCTGAGAGTAAATGAACCGGCACACTGGGAGACTCCTATAGAAAGGAACGTGGATCCCGAGGTGAACGCTTAGAGCAACGTTATTTTTATTCTAGAATAGAAAATTCATTCTGGAAATATAGTGAAGTCTAGACTAATCTTTTGTTATTCTGCTGCAAGTTTAAATGTGATTCATTTGGGATGTAACTATCATAGTCGATCACATTCTTTTGGGATATAATGGTCATGGTTGACCTATTCTTTTGGGATAATATTGTAAATGTAATATTTAATGGATGAAATTTCTTTAATGATGAAATTATTTTGTTGTTTTCATGAGGTGAATGGTTTATAGATTGTAATGCCGTGCAAGGTGGGTTTTGGGGCGTTATAGTGAACGTGGACGTGGACATGGACATGGACAGGGACGTGGTGGCCAAGAAAACCCACCACCACCACCTCCAGATGCCCTGAATGGCATCTATCAATGCCTAAGGGAGCCAACCACTCTAGTACGACGCCAAAATAGAAACAACAACCTGCGACAACAGAACTTCGCGAGGGGAGGTCTGATCAGGACTGGTGCTAGCAGTAGTATAGTTACACAAAGGGCAGCTCCGTATTGCTGACCTGGCCAAGCTTCGAGGCAAAGGAATCAAGTCGTTCAAGGAGCTGGGGTTACTCGGAATGGAGCAGACACTAACCCACGTCAATGCTTCGCATGTGGAGGGTCCAGGCACCTAAAAACTAACTGCCCATTGATTCCACCAAAGACCAATCAAGCAACGGGACANGGGGACGTGGTGGCCAAGAAAACCCACCACCACCACCTCCAGATGCCTTGAATGGCATCTATCAATGCCTAAGGGAGCCAACCACTCTAGTACGACGCCAAAATAGAAACAACAACCTGCGACAATAGACCTTCGCGAGGGGAGGTCTGATCAGGACTGGTGCTAGCAGTAGTATAGTTACACAAAGGGCAGCTCCGTATTGCTGACCTGGCCAAGCTTCGAGGCAAAGGAATCAAGTCGTTCAAGGAGCTGGGGTTACTCGGAATGGAGCAGACACTAACCCACGTCAATGCTTCGCATGTGGAGGGTTCAGGCACCTAAAAAATAACTGCCCATTGATTCCACCAAAGACCAATCAAGCAACGGGACAAGTACATGCAAATAAGCCACCACGACAGAAGCCATTACAACCAAAACCATTAGGAGCTATAGCCCCAAGTGGTACCAAGCAAGAAAGAGTATTTGCTTTGACCCAACTGGAGGAAGAAGTTTTCGATGCAGTTGTTGAAGGTATCGTTCTTCTTTAAAATTCTTGGGCCCTAATTTTATTTGATCCCGGTGCTACTCATTCATTCATACACACTACATATGCTCTTCATTTGGGATTGGACTTTGAGAAGCTAGAACATGACTTGAGTATTGACATGCCTACAAGAGTACGATTGGATACTCGACGGGTGTGTAGAGGTTTTATGCTTCGAATTGGGGAGTATTAGGCGAGGGTGAAGGAAACTCTGGGCTTGACTTTGTTTGAAGTGACATGTTTATAAAATAAGTGGGATTGGTTNGACCAAAACCATTAGGAGCTATAGCCCCAGGTGGTACCAAGCAAGAGAGAGTATTTGCTTTGACCCAACTGGAGGAAGAAGTTTCTGATGCAGTTGTTGAAGGTATCGTTCTTCTTTAAAATTTTTGGGCCCTAATTTTATTTGATCCCGGTGCTACTCATTCATTCATACACACTACATATGCTCTTCATTTGGGATTGGACTTTGAGAAGCTAGAACATGACTTGAGTATTGACATGCCTACAAGAGTACGATTGGATACTCGACGGGTGTGTAGAGGTTTTATGCTTCGAATTGGGGAGTATTAGGCGAGGGTGAAGGAAACTCTGGGCTTGACTTTGTTTGAAGTGACATGTTTATAAAATAAGTGGGATTGGTTGTTTAGTTAGGTTATGGATTGATTATTGTTTCGAATTCTTGGATTACCTAGCTTAGAGGTGTTGTCAAAGATTTTGAGATGGATATGCTAGTTTTATATCCTGTCGTTATGGACTATTCTTAGAAAAGGATGGTAATTTGAATTGTGATTTGTAAATGATGCTAGGCATGAATCTTGTGCAATTCATATTATCTATATTGGAGATGGGTATGAGATAAGATTTGTGATAAATGACATCCAAACTTGAGTTGGACAAGTATAGCCGAACCATCAGTCACACAAACTACCTATCACTAATTTGATCATAACTCTTTGTTGAAAAGTCCAAATGGTGCACCATCTTGTTTGTTAGAATCCTAACTCGTATATCTTTCCAACCATATAGGTCACACATGCTAGAAATACCTGAGTTAAATTAGTTTATTCTTCAAAGTTGATCAAAAATCTGCGTTGTGGTATTCATTGGATAGCAAAATGTCGTGATTTTCTTCTTAGACTTTGAAGGACTTATCCTTAAGCAAACTTCCATCACTATTTAGGCTTTGATTTAGAGATGCCCCCATGTTGATTGAAGTATTTTGATGGATAACAATATAAAATGGGATTATGACTTGGTGCCTTGTCGGCTCTAAGTATTTTATTCTACTATTAATCTTGCTTATATTTTTGGAAGTCAAGGAGATGTGATAACCCAATTTGGACGTGTGGCGGTAAGGTCAACTTAGACATTTTTAAGATGGACTAAGTTTTGAATAATAAGGTTATGGAAATTGATGTGTGTTACTTAAAAGTCAAAGAAATTAAGGAATGAATATAGTTTTTGTTTTATGATGGAAACCATGGGAGTATTATGTTTTCCGCAATGGTGAGCACGATGTTATGAGATGGTATAATTGTCAAATATGATCAATTGATGGAATATGGCAAAGTTACATTGACGGAGAGCCTATTTTGGATTAACGATAGGAATTGTGATTATGGTTCTTAAATGGATAGGAGTTTGTTTTCATAACCACAAACTTGATTTTACCAATATTGTTTTAAAAATATTATGGAGAATTAATTAAATTTACTTTGAATGTTTAGAAGGGTCATGCATAGGATACTCATTGAGAGCGTTGTACTTAGTTTATCTTATTTCCTTGAGGGCTTAGTTGACTACTCTTAGACTCCCTAAAGTATTAACAATCGAGAATCTCTTAGTTGAATGTTAAGTTAATAGTTGACTTGTATTGCACACCTTAATTAGAATTTGACGTCAATTTATGGAAGCGAAGTTATAGGAGTTTCATTTGACTCTCGATATTGTTGGATTGAAGATTATAGAGGTTTAAAAGTTCGAGGTCAGATATGACAGACAATTATGGAATTAAGGAAGATATCCAAAGTTTGATATGAACTTCTATTATTCTATAGGATCTTTTAATGTTATTGAGGTTGTGTTGGAGGACTATGAAGTTCTTTTTCATGTCNTAGACAATTATGGAATTAAGGAAGATATCCAAAGTTTGATATGAACTTCTATTATTCTATATGATCTTTTAATGTTATTGAGGTTGTGTTGGAGGACTATGAAGTTCTTTTTCATGTCTCTTAGTACATTATTAAGATAGGCTTGATTAGTTATACTTGAGGATTGTTGGTATGAGTATTGAAGATTTGAACTTGATGGTTAGCGGTGATAATTGAGAAGATGAAATTTGAGGAATCAATAATGATACCTATGCAGATTAGCTTTGATATGGATGCAAAACTTTATGTAATATTTGGGATAAATGACTATGGTTATCCTAGTAATTAGCAGATCGTGATTATCCTAAGGATTATNTGAAATTTGAGGAATCAATAATGATACCTATGCAGATTAGCTTTGATATGGATGCAAAACTTTATGTAATATTTGAGATAAATGACTATGGTTATCCTAGTAATTAGCAGATCGTGATTATCCTAAGGATTATGAATAATGGTTAAGACTATGATGACTAATATGGTTAAATCGAAGAGTATTGGATTAATCATCGGGAGTCTTGTTTTTGACTATGATTATATTACAAGAAATATGATCGTATTGAATTGAGAGAGATTATTGTGATCCTTCAAAGTCTATCTTTATCTTATGAATCAGAAATTTATTTACTCAGGATTGAATCCTAGGAATTCAAGATTATATGTAACGAATAGAAGGCAGCGAATGTGAAAGTTGCAAGGGATTGATTACATGGGTTATTAATTACAGCTCAAGGTTAGAGATTGAGAATAAATATTTGAGAGATAGAGAAAATGATTAGTGTTAATCGAGTTGGTGAACAATGTGAAAATATTAAGATTGATTTAACAATAGGAATTTGAATGTATGAGTTATGAATGAGATTTTAAGGCTTATTAAGTTGTGTGCAAGATTGAGGACTGAAAATGATATTTTAGAGCTACAACTTGACCCATAGCCCAAGTAGTATATTGGGTTATTTAAGAAAAAAATTCCCTTTGGAAGAGAAAGATGAATCGTTAGTGAATATATTTTAGAAGTTGTAAGCAAAGAACATATGTAGTGAAATATGACATATCTTCACAAAACCCTATGAACCTATGTGAATTATTTTCTTGAGGCTAGTTCCTACTTAATGATTGTTGGATGATAATNTTCCCTTTGGAAGAGAAAGATGAATCGTTGGTGAATATATTTTAGAAGTTGTAAGCAAAGAACATATGTAGTGAAATATGACATATCTTCACAATACCCTATGAACCTATGTGAATTATTTTCTTGAGGCTAGTTCCTACTTAATGATTGTTGGATGATAATATATATCAGAGTGTGCAATGATTCATTGGATTAGATTTAATATTAGCGGAATTAACCATTAGTTAGGGTTATAGTACTGAATCTAAAGAGTATAAGCTTGAAGAGTGAGATTCAATTTCTTGGAAAACATGGTGTATAGTTTGATGGTTATAATGGTTGGCAATCTTGCAATGTCCACCAAACCATAGAAAATGATAAGTGTCCCTAGGGTGTGAAGGTATTATTAGATTTTAAATGTTGGGAGTTTCTCTTGTCTAANCAATCTTGCAATGTCCACCAAACCATAGAAAATGATAAGTGTCCCTAGGGTGTGAAGGTATTATTAGATTTTAAATGTTGGGAGTTTCTCTTGTCTAAGTGAGAGACAAAGTCATTAAGAATGATGCATCTATTTAAGGAATCATTATATACTTGTCGTAGTGGCAATACTAAGTTAAGGATTTTATCATAATTGAAGTATAGGAACGATGAGTAATCTTATTAGCTAAATTGAATTTGGTTGTTGTGAAATGCTTATAGATAAGCTACATGTAAGAAGCAAACATGATGTTTATTGAAAGAATTGGTGAAATTCAAAAGAGAGGTGATATTGATGAGTAGACAATTAAGTATTATGATTTGGTAGTTATGCATGATATATAATTAGTCTAAACAATCACCTAAAATCATTGAGTATAAAGAATAATTGAAAGTAGTGAATGAAGGTAAACTTGGGGGCTTCAGTAACCGCAATGACAATATAAGTTAAAAGGATGGATTTAAAATTTAGGATATGCTGTTTTATTTTAATCTTGGATTTGATCCTTAAAGGATGAATAGAAATAGAGATATCATGGCCAAATGAGAATTAGATATGCTAACTCAACAATTAAGTTTTGAGGATGAAACTTTCTTTAAGGGGGGTGGATTGTAAACCCCCAAACTCTTATCTTTATATAGCAAATAATCATTTCTTTTTGAAATGTTAATATGAAAAAATTCAAGTAAATAGTAGTTAAAACTTAGTTTTAGCTTGTAAATATATGAGATCGTTGTAATAGAACTCGTACTAACTAGGTTTGATGTACAAAAGTATGTTGTATAAGTTTGGGTTGGAATTGGAAGGGTTTGGAATGGATTGGAAATGAAGAAGGAAGGATTTGTACAAATATAGGCAAAACCTTCCGGAAGGTCAATGAAAAACCTTTCGGAAGGTTAAGGTAAAGGCTTACCCAGTAGGTAAACCCTTCCGGAAGGTCGATGATAAACCTTCCGGAAGGTTAATGAAAATGTTTATCCAGTAGACAAACCTTCCGAAAGGTCGATGAGACAACTTCCGGAAGGTTAATGGAAATGGTTGTCCAGTTGACAAAACCTTTCAGAAGGTCGCTGACAAATTTGCCGGAAGGTTAATGAAAATATTTGTCTAATAGGCAAACATTCTAGAAGGTCGATGATAAACCTGTAACACCCCAAAACACACCCTGGACGACATTACATTCTAAAACCATTCATATCATGAGAGCACTAATATAATCCCTTAAGAAACAAGACTTCATTTGTCATCCACGAATATTTACAACATTATCCAAAAGAATAAGCCCAAGTCATGACTATTACATCTCAAAAATTAATTAAAGAAGTGCAACGGAATAAACAAAAGAAACAAAAAAGGGATCGAAGTTGATAAATCTAAAATTGATCTGATAGCTAATCTGCCTTCACCGAAAACTGTAAAAGATATTCGCTCTTTTCTAGGTCATGTAGGATTCTACAGAAGATTCATAAAAAATTTTAGTTCAATATCTAAACCTATATGTAATCTTTTATGTTAGGATACATTATTTGAATGGAATGATGCATGTCAATTAGCATTTGATAAATTAAAAAGCATGCTTATTTCTGCACCTATTATGCAACCTCTTGACTGGTCTTTACCTTTTGAATTAATGTGTGATGCAAGTGATTATGCAGTAGGAGCAGTATTAGGTCAAAGAAAAAGATAGAAAACCATATGTTATCTACTATGCTAGTAAACCTTTAAATAATACACAAATGAACTATTTAACTACAGAGAAAAGAAGTACTTGCTGTTGTATTTGCCTTAGATAAATTTCATTCATATCTAGTTGGATCGTCAATTGTTATGTTTACAGATCATGCAGCTTTAAAATATTTGCATACTAAGAAAGATGCTAAACCACATCCCCTACGATGGATGTTTGTTACTTCAAGAATTTGATCTTATCATTAAGGATAAGAAAGGAGTAGAAAATGTTGTAGCATATCACTTGTCAAGGCTAAATAATGAAATAAAGAAAGAACCAACTCTGATTAAAAAAACCTTTCTAGATGAAGAATTGTTTATAATAATAGAAGTACCACGGTTTGCAAATATACCTAATTATTTAGCCACTGATATTATTCCTTCTCATTATACCTGGTCTGATATGAATAAATTTCTAAGTAAGGTAAGTAACTTTTCCTAGAAATGTCACGCCCTGAATTTCCACAAACCCGTGGAGAGAGAGAGAAAATGGAAAAGAAAAGTAAATGAAAGGTCATTAGGTTGGATAAATTGGTTTCTCATTCATTTCCCATGTTTTCCCAAAGTATTTCAAACCACTTTTCTTCCATTTTTAGCTTATTTCTTCAAGGTTTCCTTTTGACATCCTTCCCATCTATTTAAAAGGCATTTTACACACTTAACAAGTCTTTTAATTTTTCATAAAATTTTGACATAACCTCATTTGTTTCCAAGCCTTTTTTCCACCTAATATTCACAATATTTCATATGCATTATTATATAACAACCCACCCTCACTCAGTGGCCACAACCCATGTAAATTAAACATATATCTCTTATTCTCAACATATACATCTAATTGCCCCCAATATACACATATGAAACTCATTAAATAAAGACATCCGAAAAATCAATTGAGTTTATACTCTTACACATTAAAATGGTCCAAGACTTTTAATCCACTACTTTTTCAAACTAAAATACAAGTCATTTGAGCATACATACAAAATATGCCCAATGGCCAAATATACATTGAAGTTCCTTTCCTCTCCTTCCTCTAAGACTTCCTCAAGTCTCAAGTACCGGGAACCTCATCTGTAACATGATATCTCACGAATGGGTCAGCTCAAGTGCTGGTATGACAAAAGGCTAATGCTAGGAACAAATTTAAGGCGTGGCATGTGCAGGTGTACATTTTAAAAACTACAACCACATAATCCCTCAATGCTATGCAATGACAATATGCATGACACACCCATGAAACTCTATGCCACCCATGCCTCGCTTCACGGTCCACCCCCGTCAGCTCGCGAGTACTGTCATTGGCCAGATTTTAGATTTTTCATCACAGGATCTACACCCTCATAATGGATAACACCAAGTGCTCAACCCACACTATGTTCCAAGGATTCATGTATGCCAAGATGCCATGATTTTTCTCAATGTAAATTCTATAAAACATTTCATCAAATACCTAATCTACATGAATGTGAAGCACCATTCAATGGATTAAACATATGATCAAGCTTCATATTCCTATGAAACATTTCATCAAACACCTTATCTACATAAATGTGAAGCACCATTCAATGGATTTAAACATATGATCAAGCTTCATATTCATTACTTTCACAATTTCTCAAAGAAACTACAAATACACAAACTACCAACTCATGTAATAAATCATAATTTTTAAACCACAAGAGTTTCTCCACATGAACAAAAGTTATAATATAATAATCCAACACATAAGCAATATACACCTTCACCATAGCAACAAATTGTCAATAAACTAAAAGAATATAAAAGTACTTAAACCACAAATTCTAAGTTTTCAAAGCAACTACCAACTAAATGATTTTCTAACATCAAATAAACACCTAAATCATTCAATCAACACATAGGAAGACAAGAAAACTTAAATCTATTCTCAACTTAGCAAAATATCATACCTAAAATAGTTTTTCTCAAACCAAGAGAGTTGTGTTCTCTTTATAGCGGAACCGATAGGTAAGAATGTAGCCCTTGTTGAGAGGAATAACTTCTTAGAAGGAAGTCTTGCAAAAATCTTGGCCTATGAATAAGTTTTGGTGGCTTGAAGCTTCAAGAACGTAGGATTTTTCTTCCCTTGTCCTCCAAAAACGTGTACTAACCTTTCTTAGCCCAAAAACTGATATTTTTACACTAAGGGGGCTGTATTTATAGTGGAGGGGTAAAGGTGCAAAATGACTCTTTTGCCCTTGATGAATCTAGGACACCGTTACATTACAACTCATACCGAAACGCCTCAATTCGACATTTAATTTTAACCTAAGTTCTTAAAATTTTTTTAAATGAAAATTTTCAAAAAAATATATGTTCGCTAGTGGACGGGTTTGGCCAGTCCCACCTAGGTCACCCGAGATACCCTTTTTGTCTAATTTTTGAAACTATTCCCGTTTAGGCTCAAATTTGTATAGTAGGTGTATTTTAATATTCTAAGCATATTTATCTTCAATGACATACTCAAATTATGCTCATAAACATGAATTATACCTAAATGATGCATATGTAGTGGCCTACCGACAAATGTTGCACGAATAGTACCCTACCGGCAAAATTGAAAAATTTATCTTTACTTTTCAAATCTCTACATCCTTCCCCCCTTAAAGAAATTTAGTCCCAAAATTTAGAAATGTACCTCTATGAATAAACAACTCTGGATACCTAGCGCGGACTTCAACCTCACGCTCCCAAGTAGCCTCATCGACCTCATGATGGTTCCAAAGAACCTTGACCAAAGGGATGGTCTTGCCCCACAAAACTTGGTCTCTCGAGTTCAATACCTCCATAGGCCTCTCATCATAAGAAACATTATCCTCCACTTGCAGATCTACCCAATCTAGCACATGTGACATGTCAGGCTCGTACTTCCTCAACATCGACACATGGAAGACATCATGAACCCTCGATAGTTGTGGTAGTAATGCTAGCTTATAGGCCACCTAACCAACCTTCCCAAGGATCTCTAATGGTCCTACAAACCGCGGTGACAGTTTCCCTTTACGCCCGAATCTCCTTAATCCCTATTGTGGAGCTACCTTGAGGAACACATGTCCCCTAACATCAAATGATAGAGGTCGCCGCCTCCTATCTGCATAACTCTTCTAGCGGCTCTGTGCCATCAACAAACGCTGTCTAATCACTTGTATCTTGTTCGTGGTCTCACGGACTATGTTAGGCCCTGAGGTAGTTGTCTCCCCTATCTCAGTCCAACATACCAGTGAACGACACGGCCTACCATACAACGCCTCAAAAGGTGTCATCTCAATACTAGACTGATAGCTGTTGTTTGTAGGCAAACTCTACTAAAGCAAGGTGATCTTCCCACCGACTCTTGAAGTCCATAACACATGCTTTAAGCATGTCCTCAAGTATCTGAATAGTACGCTATGACTGGCCATCAGTCTGAGGGTGGAAAGCAGTACTAAACAGGAGCTGAGTCCCAAGGCTGTCTGAAGACTCTGCCAAAACCGTGCAATGAAACGTGGGTCTCTGTCTGAAACAATGGAAACAAGAATCCAATGTAGTCGTACTATCTCTCGAATATACAACCTATTGAGAACATCCGCTGAATCAGTCGCTCTAATCAGTAGGGAATGTGTGGACTTCGTCAACCTGTCAACAATAACCCAAGCTGCATTGTGACCTCTATGTGACTTCGAAAGACCCATCACAAAATCCATGGTTACAAACTCCCACTTCCACTCAGCCACTGGCAATGGATGTAACAAACCCCCAGGTCTCTGGTGCTCAATGTTAACCTACTAACACATGAGACATCTCGATACAAACTGCACCACATCCCCTTTATCCCTATCCACCAATATTGGCGGCCTAAATCACGGTACATCTTAGTACCCCCTGGGTGTACTGCTAGGCGTGAATGATGGAAATCTCTAAGGACATCAGCCCTAAGAGACTCTGGAACAAAGACTCTACCCATATACCTCAGGCAAAGGTCAGAATGAACTGTCCGTCCCTCAAAGCCCTCAACACTTGCAACTCGTGCTCGAATCTGGCCTGCCTCTGTGTCCTGCAATTGTGCCTCAATAACCCTACTCAACATTGTAGGTTGTGCACAAACACTGAGTAGTGTGGCATGTCCCTCAGACTTGGCAAGGTCTAAGTCAAACTCCCTAATGTCTCCTATCATCTCCTACTCCCTAATAGCAATGCTAGCTATAGTGCTCCTCGGTCTCCTACTAAGTGTATCTACTACAACATTGGCCTTCCCAAGATGGTACTTAAGGTCAAAGTCATAGTCCTCCATATACTCCATCCATCTCGTCTTCAGAAGGTTCAAGTCCTTTTACGTGAAAATGTATCTGAGGCTCGTGTGATCTGAGAACACCTTGAACCTTTCCCTATATAAGTAGTGTCGCCAACTCTTAAGTGCAAAAATGACAGCAGCTAACTCTAAATTGTGTGTGGGGTAGTTCTGCTCATGATTCTTCATAGGCTACCACTCTACATTTCTACATCAATACATAGCCTAATCCCTCTCGTGAAGCATCACAATAAATAGTATATCCAACACCTCCCTGAGGTATAATCAAGACAAGTGCTGAAGTCAACCTCTTCTTCAGCTTCTGAAATGAATGTTCACACTCATTTGTCCACTCAAATCTAATGCCCTTGCACACCAGATGAGTCATCGGCATTGCAAGATGAGAAAACCCTTCCACAAACCGACGGTAGTACCTTGCCAATCCCAAGAAAATCTGAATCTCAAACACACTCTTCGGCCTTTCCCAACTCATAATAGCATCAATCTTAGAAGGGTCCATTGATACCCTACTACCTGACACAACATGGCCAAGAAATTGCACCTCTTGAAGCCAAAACTTACACTTCGAGAATGTAGCAAATAAATGGTGTTCCCTCAAAATTTGTAACACAATCCATAGGTGAAAGGCATGCTCATCCTCAGAAGCTGAATAAATCAAAATATCATCAAAAAAACACCATAACAAACTGATGTAAATAGGACTAAAAATGCGATGCATCAAGTCTATGAATGTCGTCGGGGCATTCGTCACACCGAATGGCATAACCACGAACTCATAATGGCCATAACGAGTGCGAAAAGCTGTCTTCGCCACATCCTCCTCCCGTACTCTCAACTGATGATACCTCGATCTAAGATCAATCTCCAAGAAATATCTCGAACCCTTAAGCTGATCAAACAAGTCATCTATCCTGGCAACGGGTACTTGTTCTTGATAGTGACCCTGTTCAGCCTCCTATAGTCCACACACAAACGCAATCTCTCATCCTTCTTCTTCATAAATAGTGTCGAAGCACCCCACAGAGAAGTACTAGGACGAATAAAACCCTTACCCAACAAATCAGTCAACTGCATCTTCAGCTCTCTTAACTCAGCTGGAGCCATACAGAAAGGGGGAATAGAAATAGGAATAGTACCTAGGATAAGCTCTATCGTGAACTCTATCTCTCGTCTCGACGGTAGACTAGTCAAGTCATCCGGGAAGACATCTAGAAATTCATCCACTACGGATGGTAACACACTCTTTGCAGTCCCACCTCCATCTATTACCAAACTAGCCGACATGTAACTATGACCTCCCCAACTCCTTGAGTCATACAAGGGTGAAACTAAGAAATCTCCATGATCTCCCATGAAATAAAAGCTATCTCCCTCAGGAGTACACATTGTCACTCTCCCCATATAACAATCTATACTCGCCCGAAAAGCAAACAACCAATCCATCCCCAAAATAATATCAAAACCAGACATGTCAAGCAGAATGAAATCAAAATAAAGGATGGGATCAGCTATCTCTAATTGCCAATCTCTACAGATCCTCGTCAGTGTCACACTACCCCCAACTGGGGTGTCAACACGCAATGGTGGGTCTAACCGATCCATGTCCAACCCCAATGTCATGGCAAGCATGGTAGATATGAATGAATGAGATGCACCCGAGTCTATCAACATGCTAACCCATGAACTAAACACAAGGAATGTAACTCAAACCACTGAAAGTCCAAAAGTAGATGTCTCTAGTGTGGCCACTACATAAACATAACCCTGAGTAGTCTGGCCCTGCCTACCTCCCCCACTCTGTCCCTGCTAACCTCCTTTCCTCTGTCTGGGAGCTACAACACTCTATGCACAGGGTGCAGACTGGAGATATGGTGCCAGAGGTCTATGGCCTAACTATAGCTGTGACAGGCACCTGAGTATGCTGAGAGTAATGTGGCCTCTTTGAGCTCGGTGAAGTCTACCCCTGAGGACAGTTGGCCCTAACATGACCCATCTAGTGACAAGTGTAGCAAAGCTGTAGAGCTCTCCACCCCTGACCCTGTACCGGTGGTGCAAATGATCCCTGGCTCGATCCAGCTCTGTGCCCCTAGCTGGGATCTCTCTGGGGGCAATCGGTCATTTTATGGCCAGATTGTCCACACTGACAACAAGTGAGGGACCTCTGAGGNTTGTGCCCCTTGCTGGGATCTCTCTGGGGGCAATCGGCCATTTTATGGCCAGACTGTCCACACTGACAACAAGTGAGGGACCTCTGAGGTACTCCCCCCCTGAAAAGAAATAGGTATACGAGGTTAAGGGGCTAAAAATTGGGCAGGTTGCTATGATGTCTGTGCAGAAGAAGCACTAATCTTGTACCTCTTCGCCGGTCCCCTACCAGTGTAAACTGGGACAGATGTAGACACTTGAGCTGTAACTGCCTCACTCTGCGTCCAGGACTTTCTTATCCCTCCAAGGTCGGCCAACTCCCTCTCAACCTTGGTGGCCCGAATCACTGCCTCATCGTAGGTCTCCATAATGTGACCTGCCAGTCTATCTCTGATGGAGGTCTTCAATCCCATAACAAAGTAAAGGACCCTCAGTAGTTCCTTTCGAATGACATGGGGGGCAAATCTCCCCAATGCAGTAAACTGAGACTCATATAGAGTCATCGTCATGTCTCGCTGTAGGAGAGCTATGAACTCATCTATATACCCAATCCGTGCAGTCTCGAGAAAATAATGGTCATTGAACATGGCCACAAAGGCATCCCATCCCTCCCCGAAACTATCTATCCGGTGAGTAACTATTCTCCACCACTAACTAGCCAACTCAGTAAACTGAAAGGTGGCACACCTGATACTCAAATGTGGCTCCACAATCGCTTGCGAGTCTAGGATCCTAGTGATATACTCTAACCACTCCTCGGCTACTAGAGGGTCAAGCTGTCCAGCAAAAGCAGGAGGTCTCATCCTCTGTAATGCCTTCATTACTTGGGTATCCCTGGTCTCACCACCTGTAGTCCTGGTGTCCTGCATGGCTCGTAAACACTCCTGTAAAATGGTCGTCACATCTCTGGCGCCAATGGTTTGCTCCACTTCCTCTACTAGGGCAGGTGTAGGAGTTGGAGTAACGACCTCCTCAACTATACTATGAGGAGGAGCAGCAGCTCGGGGCCTACCACGCCGAGGTGGTGCTGTCGCCCTAGGCCTACCGCGCCTAGACTCTACAGGTCTAGTAGGAGTCCTCTTTGGTGGCATGTGTCTACAAGTCCAACAGACATTAAAATATTAATACCTATTTTCACATTAGACATAGGCAATTAAAAGAATAAGAAACACATACATGTCAACAACTCACACTTCAAAAGCGACAACTACAACATGTCTTAACATACACCAAACAAGTTCTTACACTTAAAATAATGCNACTATAGGTCTAGTAGGAGTCCTCTTTGGTGGCATGTGTCTACAAGTCCAACAGACATTAAAATATTAATACCTCTTTTCACATTAGACATAGGCAATTAAAAGAATAAGAAACACATACATGTCAACAACTCACACTTCAAAAATGACAACTACAACATGTCTTAACATACACCAAACAAGTTCTTACACTTAAAATAATGCTCACCCAAAATTTAAAACTATGTGTCACAGCCTTATCGTGTTCAACAACACCCCACAATCTCTAGGTATTCCAACCTAGGCTCTAATACCAAGTTGTCACGCCTCAAATTTCCATAAACCTGGGGAGTGAGTGAAAATGGAAAAGAAAAGTAAATGAAAGGTCATTAGGTTGGATAAATTGGTTTCTCATTCATTTCCCATGTTTTCCCAAAGTTTTTCAAACCACTTTTCTTTCATTTTTAGCTTATTTCTTCAAAGTTTCTAAACTCCCCTTTTGACATCCTTCCCACCTATTTAAAAGGTGTTTTACACACTTAACAAGTCTTTTAATTTTTCCTAAAATTTTGACATAGCCTCCTTTGTTTCCAAGCCTTTTTTCCACCTAATATTCACAATATTTCATATGCATTATTATATCACAACCCATTCTCACTCGGTGGCCACAACCCATGTAAATTAAACATACATCTCATATTCTCAACATATACATCTAATTGCCCCCAATATACATATATGATACTCATTAAATAAAGACATCCCAAAAATCAATTGAGTTTACACTCTTACACATTAAAATGGTCCAAAAATTTTAACCCACTACTATTTCAAACTAGAATACAAGTCATTTGGGCTTATGCCCATACATAGAAAATATGCCCAATGGTCAAATATACATTCAAGTCCCTTTCCTCTCCTTCCTCTAAGACTTCCTCAAGTCTCAAGTATCGGAAGCCTCATCTGTAATATGATATCCCACGAATGGGTCAACTCAACTGCTGGTATGACAAAAGACTAATGCTAGGAATAAATTTAAGGCGTGACTTGTGCAAGTGTACAATTTAAAAACTGCAACCCCATAATCCCTCAATGCTATGCAATGACAATATGCATAACACACCCATGCAACTCTATTCCACCCATGTCTCTCTTCACGGTCCGCCCCCGTCAGCTCGCGAGTATTGTCATTGACCAGATTTTGGATTTTTCTCCACAGGATCTACACCCTCATAATGGATAGCACCAAGTGCTCAACCCACACTATGTTCCAAGGATTCATGTATGCCAAGATGCCATGATTTTTCTCATTGTAAATTCTATGAAACATTTCATCAAACACCTTATCTACATGAATGTGAAACACCATTCAATGGATTAAACATATGATCAAGCTTCATATTCCTATGAAACATTTCATCAAACACCTTATCTACATAAATGTGAAGCAACATTCAATGGATTTAAACATATGATCAAGGTTCATATTCATTACTTTCACAATTTCTCAAAGAAACTACAAATACACAAACTACCAACTCATGTAATAAATCATAATTTTTAAACCACAAGAGTTTCTCCACATGAACAAAAGNTCACAAGAGTTTCTCTACGTGAACATAAGTTATAATAAAATAATCCAACACATAAGCAATATACACATTCACCATAGCAACAAATTGTCAAGAAACTCAAAGAATATAAAAGTATTTAAACCACAAATTGTAAGTTTTCAAAGCAAGTACCAACTAAATGATTTTCTAACATCAAGTAAACACCTAAATCATTCAATCAACACTTAGGAAGACAATAAAACTTAAATCTATTCTCAACTTAGCAAAATATTATACCTAAAATGGTTTTTCTCAAACCAAGAGAGTTGTGTTCTCTTTATAGCCAAACTGATCTGTGAGAATGTAGCCCTTATTGAGAGGAACAACTTCTTAGAAGGAAGTGTTGCAAAAATCTTGGCGTAAGAATGAGTTTTGGTAGGGCTTGAAGCTTCAAAAACCTAGGGTTTTTCTTTCATTTTATTCCAAAAATGTGTACCGACCTTTCTCAGCCCAAAAACTGATATTTTTACATTAAGGGGACTGTATTTATAGTGAAGGGATAAAGGTGCAAAATGATTCTTTTGCTCTTGATAAATCCGAGAGACCGTTACACTACAACTCGTCCCGAAATGTCTCAATTCGACATTTTATCTTAACTAAAGTTCTTAAAATTATTTTAAATGAAAATTTTCAAAAATTTATATTTTCGCTAGTGGCCGGGTTTGGCCGATCCCACCTAGGCTGTTCGGGATACCTTTTTTGTCCAATTGTTGAAACTATTCCCGTTTAGGCTCACATTTGCACAGTAGGTGTATTTTAACATTTTAAGTATATTTATCTTCTATGACATACTCAAATTATGCTAATAAATGTGATTTATATCTAAATGATGAATATGTAGTGCCGTACTAGCGAATGATGTATCAATAGTGCCCTACCGGCAAAACTAAAAAAATTATCTTTACTTTTCAAATCTCTACAAGAAAGATCCTTATTTATTTAAATGTTGTAAAGATCAAATAATAAGACATTATGTACCTAATCATGAAATTGGTCAGGTCATTTAGTTTTGTTACTCTAAAGCTTGTGGAAGTCATTTTTCTTCAAAGAAAATCGCTACTAAAATTTTGTAGTGTGGATTTATTGGCCAACTCTATTTAAAAATGTTCATATTTTTTGTTTAAATTGTGACAGATTTCAAAGATTGGGAGATATTTCAAAAAGAAATATGATGCCTTTAAATCCTATTTTAATTATTAAATTTTTTTATTATTGGGGCATCGATTTTATAGGTCCATTTCTCCCATCTTTTGGATATCTGTACATTTTAGTTGCAGTCTACGATGTCTCTAAATGGGTAGAAGCAATTCCATGTAGAAATAATGATCACATAACAATGATCAAGTTTTTAAAAGAAAATATTTTGTCTAAATTTGGAATTCCTTGAACCATTAAAAGTGATGGTGGATTATAGTTTTGTAATAAAATTTTTGAAAATCTTATGAAAAAATACTCGATTTCACATAAAATATCCACTCCGTATCATCCACAGACAAGTGGTCATGCTGAATTAGCTAATAGAGACATAAAATATATCTTAGAAAAAACAGTAAATTCAGATTGTAAAAATTGATCCTTAAGATTGACTGATGTGCTTTGGGCTTACCGTACTACATATAAAACTATTTTAAGAATGTGTCCGTATCGATTAGTTTATGGAGAACCATGTCACTTACCTTTGTAATTAGAACATCGAGCATATTGGACAATCAAAATAATGAATTTTGATATGGAATATCTCGCAAATTTCAAATTAATGAATCTGAGGAATTAAGAAATGAAGCTTATGAAAACACAAAGAATGAGAAGTAAAAAACAAAAATTTTTCATGATAAAAATATAATGCGGAAATCATTTGCACCATCTCAAAAAGTTCTCTTGTATAATGCAAAGCTTTGGTTATTTCTTAGAAAATTAAGATCTAGATGGACAGGTCCTTATATTTTCAAGATATAACTTCTATACAACCTTTTGATCCTGTTTATGTGCTCTGAAAAGTATATTGTTGTTTAATTCTCAATAATATTACTAATTAGTTGTAATTTATTTGACAGATTAAATCTCTTGAGTAACAGCCATATATCTCAATCGTTGAAAGACAACATATTGTTGGTTTTTATTATCAATACTGATTATCACTATTTTATACATTGCAGATAATGTCTAATTTAAGTTTGGGAGGTATGGGTAAAAATTTATTTATATGTAAACTTACTTATATTTGTGTTTAGTATATTAAGTTCTATATATATATATATATATATATATTATTCATCTTTGTGACTGACAGACGTTACAGAACCAAATAGTGAGTCAATTTGAAACAAAAAATAAAATAAATAAAATATTTGTACAATAGACAAAAAACTATTTTGTTTAAGTTTAATTATACTATGTTATCCTCCAAAAGATATGCATGCATTGATCATGCAAAAAGCTAGAAAAGTGAGAAACTTAGAAATTGTTGAAAGCCAACCACGACCCCTATGTAGAACAAGTACATTTGCTAAACATCAAAGATCAAAGCGTTTCGGTGGTTGTATAAGATGTGGTCGCTTAGAACATTAAAGACAATATAATCAGTGTGCAGAACCAATTTCAGGTTGGGCATTAGATCGTTTCCAATAGATTAGGTATAGGCATAGTAAGGATTATCTTGAGACGCCATCCAATTCTACCCCAATGTTAACAAGATACGTAAAGAAGTGAAGTTGACCGTGTCACTGGTAATATTGATCCAGACAATTCTGACCCTGAATCAATCTGATCAAATAATGTATATTTTGGAATAATTGTACATATTTGTAAATAACTGTACATATTTGTAAATATTTGTGAATAGTTGTAAATAACTATAGATTAATTAGGAAGCTTAGTAAATAATAAATAACAAATAAAAAATTTAAAACAACCATTTTTGACAAGAAAAAGAGTGGTTAGCAAAGTTTTGTAGAATATATAAATTGTATATAATTTTGTAAATTGCAGAAATTTAAAGGAAAAATAGCAGAATTGCAGAAAATCAGAGAAGCAGTCTGCAGCTGCAAACCAAAAATCAGCAAGATAAAACCGTCCGGACAGTGGGGACTAGCATCCAGACAGCAGTGCCCCTATAAATACTCCCTCCATTAAAAAACCAATCATTTCATCTCCCTTGCAAGCCAAAATTCTCCAAAGAATAGCCGTCAAACATGCTACACTCGACCATTTTTAGTCAAATCTTCTCCAATTATTCACTTACCCCTCGCATTTTGAAGGAATCTATTGATTGAAATCAGTTGAAACGGAGTATTTGAAGAGAAATCAAGAAAAACATGGATTCGAGACGACGAACGAGAGGATCTTCAAGTCATGCACAAGGTGATCAACCTCAACCACCTCCACAACAACTTGGACCAGGGAATATCTTCAATGAGGTGATGCTTGAGAATTTTGAACAACAGGCCTGGTATGATGCTAATTTTCTATCATTTCTAAAAGGCCAGTTATTTTTGGGGATTTTGAGAACATAGGAGTAAGACAAATTCTTGATGAAAGACGATGGTTGCATTATGTTAGATTTGTTGCTCCTACTTATGACTGTTTAGTTCATGAGTTTTATAGTAATGCTGAAATAATTGGAGAAAGACAATTGCATGTGTTCATACGGGGTATTATTTTTCAAGTTACACCGACTACTATAGTCAATTTTTTTCAACCAATGCAAAGACTAGAAAACCCGCAATATCCCTACATTGAATTACCTGATTTGAATGACATAGGAAGGGAAGTGACCAGTAATCCAGAGTTTGCTTGGGGTAGACCCAACAAATACATAAAGCAAGGGGATCTGACAGACAAATACCGAATTTTGAATTTGATAACAGTATCCAGTTTGTTACCACGAGCCCAAAATAATCAAATTTATACTGAACAAGTCTATTTCTTATATGCATTTGGGATGGGACACAATCAATCTGCTGAACTTAATCATGGATCAAATGTTGCTTCCAGTAGATCGAAAGAAACCCTCACTCCCATATGCTATGTTAGTCTCTCAATTATGTAGGAACAAGGGAGTAATTACTGATCCTATATGGAAAATGGTGGAAAATTTTGGAGCATTAGATAAAACTTCATTGAAAAAGAGTCATGGAGGACAACCTGAAGAGCAACCCGAAGTACCACCTCCACTACAAGAAGAGCCATTTCAACCCCCTGAAGAATTTTACCCACAAGAATAATAGTAGCCACAAGAGAATCAACCATACATACTAGAGGATGACAGAGCTGACAGACAAATTCTGCTAGGACTGGAGACCACGGTTAATCAACTCCATCAAAAAATGGATGACTATGAGCAGAATCAGGCTGAGATCTTGAGAATACTGAGAGAGCAGTTCGGTATAGGACCATCTACTTCCTAAAGATTGGAGATTCTACATAAAAACTTTGCTATCTTTCACTCGTTTTTTTAAATTATGCACTTTTATTTTATATCTTGAACTTATTTATGTTTTGAACTTGTTTGTTTTAAACTTGTTCGTGTTCAAGTTTGTTTTTGTTAAATTATGGAACTTATGCTTTTAAGTTAGGAAAACTAGTTCATATGATTCACAATAAAATTTAGTTATTATCTTAATGCTTTGCAAGAATAGTCTTAATCTAATCACGCAGGATTTTCATATTTTAGTTGTGTATTATCTCAATATTTTTGTTTAAACTTATTCTTAAAAGCAAAATTAGATATTTTTATTGTTAAAAATGATGTGAAATATTACACTCTTTGCATATATAGTGGAGATGTAAAACCTAGTGCAGATTTTGAACCAATCTTTCTTGGAGAGACATTCTACATCTACTCAAATAAGAATCTTCGATTCAGCGGTAAATTTTCCTTGAATAATCTCATTAGCTTTGTTTTGATTAGCACTTATTAAATTATATTTTTAGCATTATCCTTAACTTTCATTTAGAAATTATATAGATATATGATTTCTGAAAAATGATCTTAGGCCATGTTTGATTAATTTTGAGCCTTAACGATTTCTTTTACAAAATTATATCCTTAGTCAGTCGTGATTGAGTCTAACAGAATATAAATTATTTTCTTGAAATCCAAGAAATACCCAAGCCAGATAAAAATATAGTAAACTTACCTATGCTATCTAATTTTCTTGTACCCTCTTCTAAATCAGCAAGATACGAAAAAATAAAAGAATAAGAAAAGGTAGAAACGGACAAGGAAAGACAAAAGAATGATCATTGTCCAAAGAAGAGAAAAATCTGTGAAAGAAATTTTAAAGGAAAAAGAAAGAAAGAAAAGAGCCAAGAAAGTGAAAAATTGAAAAAATAAAAAGGATGAACCTGCAAAGTATTTGAAAAGATAGAACGAGGTGTGCCACAATATTTAAGAAAGATAGCGTTTGAATCCCACTGACGTTCTTTCATAAACCTAAAACAAATGACCACATTACAACCCTAATAAAGTCCTTTTTGATTCTAGCAATCATGCATTTGTATTAATCCTATCAATCAAAAATGGGGGAAATGTTAATAATATATTTAATATAGTGTTAATATTTTTTTCATGAGATTATGTCAAATTCCGGTTTATTCAAATAACTGCTCTTTTGATTAACTGCATGTGAGACTATTTTCTTTGTTAACTATATTTCAATCACATGTAGTTTTGAGAACAGTCACTATAACATCTGTGTCATTTTTGCTGAGTGTATTTCAGGAAAGGATTGACATCAAGACTACCATGAAAGATGATAATATTTCTTAAGTTATTTTTGAAAGTAAAGAAATCACTGTACACACACACAAGTTTTTATAAAAATATATAGATAATGTTACAACTAACATGTGTTACTCTTATAGTGATCAGAAAAAGGACATATTCTAGCAATGCAAAAGAAAATTTTATTTTATTTTATTTGTGAAACATATGAATTATGAACTCCTAACAACTGAAGTTTGTAGGTAGTTTCGCTGAAATCCTTCACGAGACAAAACACGTCCACAAGGGATCACCTAGGGGTTTAAAGGCTTGTTGCATACGCTAAATGCAATCATGAAAAAATCTACGAAAATGATTTTACCTCTACATGTATTTTGTTTTGGTAATAGTTTTTGTAATTTACTAGGGACTAGTAAAGTTTAAGTTAGGGAGTGTGATTAACCTTAGTTAGTATATGAATTATAATAGTTAAATAAGTAATTTTGTAAGATAAATCAGTCAAAAAACTATAAATTAGGGTTTGTGAGTAAATTAGGGTTTTACGTGTGTATATCTGAAATTTCAAGATTTGATGCGGAATTACTGAAAAATACAAGAAATAATGTGTCAAAGCTTAAAAGAGCAAGGGACCAAAGTGTAAATCAACTAAGAGAAGCTAGCAAAGCAAGAAGATAACCTTCCAGCAAAGCACCACTGTGTGGACGGTGGCTTAAGGCGACTGATTCATCTGAAACCTCATGCTTCCTCCCTTTCTATAAATTGGCCATGCATGGCCTTGTTCTTAAGTTAGCCGGGTAGAGTGGAGCTCTAGAAAGAAATCCAAAAAAGAGAAAAGAAAGAGAAAAAAAGAGAAAGTCGTATACAATTCTGTTTGTCATACTCACACACCAAAACTCTATATTTCTACATTTTTGTGTTATCTTTCTATTTGGATAGTTGAACTGCTGCCACCTTTTTGTCTTAACTGATAAGAAAGGTGGTTGTATTTCAGTTGTTCCTTGCGAAAGAAGTGTATGAGTATGTATTTTAATTATAGTTGTAATGAAAACTACCCACACTCCTTGCTTGTCTGTAGTAATGGGGTATGAGTAGTTACTTATATCCTTCAATGAGAGGTAAACATATGTATAATAATGGTTAACTTTTGGAATGCTGATGTTTTATTAAGTTCTCTCTCTTTCTCTCTCTCTCTATATATATATATATATTATATACTTCATGCATGATATAGTGATGTACGTAATTTCAGTTCTATGCGTGGAATTATGTCATCAGTGAATCATCAACCTGCCGGTTGAATATCTATGGTGTTCCATCGGTATGGCTTGACCTCCACCGGAGCACTGAGGATGTTCTACTATTGCATGGTACAAAACCTAAATGATCCTCATTAATGGCTTGTCTTTCTGGGTTATTAGGATTGTTTAACTACTATACATAACTATCAGATTAATAACCTAAGTGATCCTCATGAATGGCTTGTCCTTCTAGATTACTAAGATCGTTTAACTAGTATATATAATAATATTGCCTGTTGAATATCTACGGTGTTCCATCGGTATGGCTTGACCTCCATCGGAGCACTGAGGATGTTTAACTAATACATATTATAATATGATCAATTGAGTAATTCAAGTATTCCTCCTGAATGGCTTGTCCTTCTGGTTTACTCGGTTTAGTCAATTGGCACATATATAACCAGCTAGCCTAAGAAGTTGTTGTGTAATGATTTATTAATACCACCAGCTAACCTAAGAAGTTGTTGTGTTATGGTTTATTATGTATGCACTTACTATCATGAGATCAATTGAGTAATTCAAGTATTCCTCATTAATGGCTTGTCCTTCTGGTTTACTGGGGTTAATCAATTGTCATGGATACCACCAGCTAACCTAAGAAGTAACTATGTGATGGTTTATACACATCAGACCTACCGATTGACTTTCCAGTGGCTTGGAAGTTAATTGGTGTAAGATAGCATTTCCAATATTTAACCAATATAAAGCATATGAGATCCTTCAACTGAAGGGTACTTTTTATATTATTGTCTTTTAACAATTTATCTTCAAACAAAGTTTAATTAAACTAGTCATCAATCTAAGCTCACATCACAAGCTATCTCATGCTATCCTATTTTAAACAACAACTTCACTATTTAATTTTGTTTCCTAATTATTAAAATTCTTCGTGAGATCGATCTTGAACTTAAACAGAAAAAACTACAATTCGACCACTTATACTTGGGTGTATAATATAAATATTAGATCACGAAATAGGTTGAATCAATGTCAAAAATGATTGACTCTCAAAAATGGGTTAAATAATCATGGAATTCTCAAGTGTAGGAGAGGTTATCGTGTTTGTAACTCGGTCGATTACTAATGTCATCTCCTCACGGAAAATGAAATGGTCAAGAGGTGATGGTCAAGGGAAAATAGAAACTTGAATTTTTAAGAGTTGATTGGAAGAAATTGATCGCTTAAAGAAATAACAATTAAAGAAAAGAATTGGTTGGTCGGTAGAGATCACCACACTGTGAATAGGTTTTTTGACCCAGATTTGAGATCGTGGTCAAATGCACTCAAGCGGTAGATTTTCATTTAACACTTAATTATAAATGACAAATGTGTATTCAAGACAATTGAATGGATTAGAAGGAATTTATTTCGATTGTAGTGATTCCAACAATTTTCCATGCCAAGTCATAGGTGTATATATATATATATATATACATATACATATATATAGCGTATTCAACTGACCCAAATACTTATTCTTTAGAACCAACGACCATTGGTCTAGTGGTACTTTTGACCTTGAGAAAGCTTTGCCTTCTTAAGGTTAAGGGTTCAAGGCCCCTTCGCCCCTCCCCCCCCCCCAAAAAAAAATACTTATTCTTTAGAAAAACCCTAATTTGGGTCAAAATCCCCAATTTATAGATAAGAACACTTCATCCGATCAAACCAGTAAATGACTGCTCACACATGACTGAATTGAAATCAAAAGCAATTAAAGAAAGCATCATTATAAATGAAAACAAGAAGACTTGAATTGAAATTGCAAGAATTGAAATTGTGATTGAAAGTAAATACCTTGTATTGAAATTACAATGAATGTAAACCATTCGCAGAAGAAAACCAAAAGTAAGTGTTTTACAAGAATGTAAAACTTGAATGTAAACAAAGCTTGTAAAGTAAATTAATGGAGAAAGCTTGAAAGAAGAAGAAAAAAATCTAAACCCTAGGCAAAAGAAAAAAGAAGAATGGTGAATTGAACAATGGATTGTAGTTCTCTCTCTCTCTCTCTCTCTCTTGCTAGACTGGGGTATTTATAGGAGATTTCCTATTGATTTGTCTCCCTTTGATCCACCAATCACGGCCCTTGCAATAAGCTAGTTGATTGTCTGTCTTAGGAGTCTTAATTACCAAAATATAGTAACCTACCGGTAGGAAGCAGAAAATGACCTACTATTAGGACTATTCACTGTTTTCTCCGATTGGTGGACTTGCTCTCTTACCGGTAGCACTCTTCTCTATCTTCAACCTACCGGTAGTACAATACCCATCTACTAGTAGAACAACTCTCTATTTTTCTCATACTAGTAGGATTGTTGTCCTACTAGTAGGACCATCTTCTAGCCTTCGTTGCACTAGTAGAAGACCTACCAGTAGAAAGAGTCTTGTTCTTAATTATGCTTGTTGTAGCATTGGTTTCACTTATACACCTCTTGAGTAACAACCAACCACAAAGGCTGGTGAAACCCCATGAAGCCAAGTGTCCTATTGACCCATCACTTTTTCCCCTACTCACACTAAAGTCCCCCTTCGTTTCTTTTATTCTTACAATTAATGTCAAGCCCCGAATTTCCTCACACCCAGAAAGAGAGTGAAAATGGAAAAGAAAAGAAATGAAAGGTCATTAGGTTGGATAAATTGGTTTCTCATTCATTTTCCATGTTTTCCCAAAGTTTTTCAAACCACTTTTCTTCCATTTTTAGCTTATTTCTTCAAGGTTTCTAAACCCCCCTTTTGACATCCTTCCCACCTATTTAAAAGATGTTTTACACACTTAACAAGTCTTTTAATTTTTCATAAAATTTTGACATAACCTCTTGTGTTTCCAAGCCTTTTTTTCACCTAATATTCACAATATTTCATATGCATTATTATATTACAATCCACCCTCACTCGGTGACCACAACTCATGTAAATTAAACATACATCTTTTATTCTCAACATATACATCTAATTGCCCCCAATATACACATATGATACTCATTAAATAAAGACATCTCAAATAGCAATTGAGTTTACACTCTTACACATTAAAAAGGTCCAAGACTTTTAATCCACTACTTTTTCAAACCAGAATACAAGTCATTTGGGCTTATGCCCATACATACAAAATAGGCCCAATGACCAAATATACACTCAAGTCCCTTTCCTCTCCTTCCTCTAAGACTTCCTCAAGTCTCAAGTACCGGGAGCCTCATCTGTAATATGATATCCCACGAATGTGTCAGCTCAATTGCTGGTATGACAAAAGGCTAATGCTAGGAACAAATTTAAGGCGTGACATGTGCAAGTGTACATTTTAAAAACTACAACCCCATAATCCCTCAATGTTATGCAATCACAATATGTATGACACACCCATGCAACTCTATGCCACCGTCAGTCCTTGAGTATTGTAATTGACCAGATTTTGGGTTTTTCACCACATGATTTACACCCTCATAATGCATAGCACAAAGTGCTCAACCCACACTATGTTCCAAGGATTCATGTATGCCAAGATGCCATAATTTTTTCCAATGTAAATTCTATGAAACATTTAATCAAACACCTTATCTACATGAATGTGAAACACCATTCAATGGATTAAACATATGATCAACCTTCATATTCCTATGAAACATTTCATCAAACACCTTATCTACATAAATGTGAAGCAACATTCAATGGATTTAAACATATTATCAAGCTTCATATTCATTAATTTCACAATTTCTCAAAGAAACTACAAATACACAGGCTACCAACTCATGTAATAAATCATAACTCTCAAACCACAAGAGTTTTTCTACATGAACATAAGTTATTATATAATAATCCAACACATAAGCAATATACACCATTACCATAGCAACAAATTGTCAAGAAACTCAAAGAATATAAAAGTACATAAACCACAAATTCTAAATTTTCAAAGCAACTACCTGCTAAATAATTTTTTAACATCAAGTAAACACCTAAATCATTCAATCAAGACATAGGAAGACAAGAAAACTTAAATCTATTCTCAACTTAGCAAAATATCATACCTATAATGGTTTTTCTCAAACCAAAAGGGTTGTGTTCAATTTATAGAGAATGTAGCCCTTGTTGAGAGGAACAACTTCTTAGAAGGAAATCTTGCAAAAATCTTGGCATAGGAATGAGTTTTGGTGGCTTGAAGCTTCAAGAAGCTAGGGTTTTTCTTCTATTTTCCTCCAAAAACGTGTGCTAACCTTTCTCAGTCCAAAAACTGATATTTTTTACACTAAGGGGGTTGTATTTATAGTGGAGGGGTAAAGGTGCAAAATGACTCTTTTGCCCTTGATGAATCCAGGACACCGTTACACTACAACTCGTCTCGAAACGCCTCAATTCGATATTTTATTTTAACCAAAGTTCTTAAAATTATTTTAAATAAAAATTTAAAAAAAAAAATATTTTTGCTAGTGGGCGGGTTTGGCCGGTCCCACCTAGGCCACCCAAGATACCCTTTTTGTCCAATTTTTGAAACTATTTTTTTTAGGCTAAAATTTGTACAATAGGTGTATTTTAAAATTCTAAGAATATTTCTCTTGTATGACATACTCAAATGATGCTCATAAACATAACTTATACATAAATGATGCATATATAGTACCCTACCGGCAAATAGTGTATGAATAGTGTCCCACCGGCAAAACTGAAAAATTTATCCTTACTTTTCAAATCTCTACATCCTTTCCCTTTAAAGAAATTTCATCCTGAAATTTAGAAATGTACCTCTATGAATAAACAACTCTGGATACCTAGCACCGACTTCAGCCTCACGCTCCCAACTAGCCTCCTCGACCCCATGATGGTTCCAAAGAACCTTGACCAAAGGGATGGTCTTGCTCCCTCGAGTCCAATAACTCCACTGGCCTGTCATCATAAGAAACATCACCCTCGAATTGAAGATCTATGAAATCTAGCACATGTGACGTGTCAGGCTCGTACTTCCTCAACATCGACACATGGAAGACATCATGAACCCCAGATAGCTGTGGCGGTAATGCTAGCTTATAGGCCACCTCACCAACCTTCCCAAGGATCTCAAATGGTTCTATAAACCGCGGTGATAGTTTCCCTCTACTCCCGAATCTCCTTAATCCCCATCGTGCAGCTACCTTGAGGAACACATGTCCCCCAACATCAAATGATAGAGGTCGCCGCCTCCTATCTGCATAACTTTTCTGGCGGCTCTGTGCCGTCAACAAACGCTGCCTAATCAATTGTATCTTGTCCGTGGTCTCACAGACTATGTTAGGCCCTAAGGTAGTTGTCTCCCCTACCTCAGTCCAACATACCGGTGAACGACATGACCTACTATAAAACGCCTCAAAAGGTGTCATCTCAATACTAGACTGATAGTTGTTGTTGTAGGCAAACACTACTAAAGCAAGGTGATCTTCCCAACTACCCTTGAAGTCCATAACACATGCTCTAAGCATGTCCTTAAGTATCTGAATAGTACACTCTGATTGGCCGTCAGTCTGAGGGTGGAAAGCAATACTAAACACTAGCTGAGTCCCCAAGGCTGTCTGAAGACTCTGCCAAAACCGTGTAGTGAATCGTGGGTCTCTGTCTGAAAAAATGGAAATAGGAATCCCATGTAGTCACACTATCTCTCGGATGTACAACCTACTAAGAATATCTGCTGAATTAGTCGCTCTAATCGGTAGGAAATGTGTGGACTTTGTCAACCTTTCAACAATAATCCAAGCTGCATCGTGCCCTCTAGGTGACTTCGAAAGACCCATCAAAAAATCCATGGTAACAAACTCCCACTTCCACTCAGCCACTGGCAATGGCTGTAACAAACCCCTAGGTCTCTGGTGCTCAGCCTTAACCTGCTGACATGTGAGACATCTCGACACAAACTACACCACATCCCTCTTCATCCTCGTTCACCAATACTGGCGGCGTAAATCACAGTACATCTTAGTACCCCCTGGGTGTACTACTAGGCGTGAATGATGGAAATCTCTAAGGACATCAACCCTAAGAGACTCTGGAACAAAGAATCTACCCATATACCTTAGGCTAAGGTTAGAATGAACTATCCTTCCCTCAAAACCCTCAGCACTTGTAACTCGTGCTAGAATCTGCCCTGCCTCTGTGTCCTATAATTGTGCCGTAATAACCCTGCTCAACAGTGTAGGTTGTGCACAAACACTGAATAGTGTGGCATCTCCCTCAGACTTGGCAAGGTCTAAGTCAAACTCCCCAATGTCTCACATCATTTCCCACTCCCTAATAGCAATGCTAGCTATAGTGCTCCTCAGTCTCATACTAAGTGCATCTGCTACGACATTGGCCTTCCCAGGATGGTACTGAAGGTCAAAGTCATAGTCCTCCATAGACTCCATCCATCTCCTCTTCAGAAGGTTCAAGTTCTTATGCGTGAAAATGTATCTAAGGCTCTTGTGATCTGAGAACACCTCGAACCTCTCCCCATATAAGTAATGTCGCCAACTCTTAAGTGTAAAAATGACGGCAGCTAACTCTAAATCATGTGTGGGGTAGTTCTGCTCATGATTCTTCAACTGACGAGAACCATAGGCTACCACTCTACCTTCCTGCATCAATACACATCCTAATCCCTCTCGTGAAGCATCACAACAAACAGTATATCCAATACCTCCCTCCGGTATAATCAGAACAGGTGCGGAAGTCAACCTCTTCTTCAGCTTCTAAAATGAATGTTCACACTCATCTGTCCACTCAAATCTAATGCCCTTGCACGTCAGACGAGTCATCGGTGCGGTAAGACGACAAAACCCTTCCACAAATCGAGGGTAGTACCCTACCAATCCCAAGAAACTCCGAATCTCAAACACACTCTTCGGCCTTTCCCAACTCATAACAGTGTCAATCTTAGAAGGGTCCACTGATACCCCACTACCTGACATAACATGGCGAAGAAACTGCACCTCTTGAAGCCAAAACTCACACTTCCAGAATTTAGCAAATAAATGGTGTTCCCTCAAAATCTGTAACACAGTCTGTAGGTGAAAGGCATGCTCATCCTCAGAAGCTGAATAAATCAAAATATTAGGAACAAACTGATCTAAATAAGGGCTAAAAATGCGATGCATCAAGTCCATGAATGTCGCCGGGGCATTCGACACGCCGAATGGCATAACCACGAACTCATAATGGCCATAACGAGTGCAAAAAGATGTCTTCACCACATCCTCCTCCAGTACTCTCAACTGATGATACCCCGATCTAAGATCAATCTTTGAGAAATATCTCGAACCCTTAAGCTCATCAAACAAGTCATTTATCCTGGCAACTGGTACTTGTTCTTGATAGTGACCTTGTTCAGCCTCCTATAGTCCATACACAAACACAATGTCTCATCCTTCTTCTTCGCAAATAGTGTCGAAGCACCCCACGAAGAAGTACTAGGATGAATAAAACCCTCACCCAACAAATCAGTCAACTGCTCCTTTAACTCTTTCAACTCAGCTGGAGCCATACGGAAAGGGGGAATAGAAATAGGCATAGTGCCTGGGATAAGCTCTATCGTGAACTCTATCTCTCGTCTCGGCGGTGGACTTGTCAAGTCATCCGGGAAGACATCTAGAAATTCATCCACTATGGGTGGTAACACACTCTCTACAGTCCCACCTCCATCTACTACCAAACTAGCCAACATGTAACTATACCCTCCTCAACTCCTTGAGTCATACAAGGGTGGAACTAAGAAATCTCCACGATCTCCCATGAAATAAAAGTTATCTCCCTTAGGAGTACACACTGTCACTCTCCCCCTGTAACAATCTATACTCGTCCGAAAAGCAAACAACCAATCCATCCCCAAAATAATATCAAAACCAGATATGTCAAGCAGAATGAAGTCAAAATAAAGGATTCGATCAGCTATCTCTATCGGGCAATCTCTACAGATCCTCGTCAATATCACACTAACCCCAACTAGGTGTCAACATGCAATGGTCGGTCTAACCGATCTATGTCCAACCCTAATGTCATAGCAAGCATGGTAGATATAAATGAATGAGATGCACCCATGTCTATCAACACACTAACCCATAAACTAAACACAAGGAATGTACCTCGAACCACTGAAGGTCCAGAAGTAGATGTCTCTGGTGTGGCCATTGCATAAACACGACCCTGAGTAGTCTGGCCCTACCTACCTCCCCCTCTCTGTCCCTACTGACCTCCTTCCCTCTGTCCGGGAGCTCCAACACTCTGTGCAGAGGGTGCAGACTAGAGATATGGTTCCGGAGGTCTATGCCCTAACTGTGGCTGTGACATAGGCACCAAAGTATACTGATAGTAATGTGGCCTCTGCGAGGTCTGTGAAGTCTGCCCCTGAGGACAGTTGGCCCTAACATGACCCATTTGGTGACAAGTGTAGCAATTCTGTGGAGCTCTCCACCCCTGACCCTGTACCGGTGGGGGAAATGATCCCTCGCTCGATCCAGCTCCGCGCCCCTGACTAGGATCTCTCTAGGGGTAATCGGCCATTCCATGGCCAGACTGTCCACACTGGTAACAAGTGAGGGGCCTCTAAGGTACTCCCCCCTGGAAAGAAATAGGCATAGGAGGTTGAGGGGCTGCTGCGATGTCTGTGCAGAAGAAGCATCAGTCATGTACCTCTTCGCCGGTCCCTTACCAGTGTAAATTGGGACAGATGTAAAAGCCTGAGCTACAACTGCCCCACTCTACGTCCGAAACTCTATAATCCCTCTAAGGTCGGCCAACTCCTTCTCAACCTTGGTGGCCCGAGTCACTGCCTCATCGTAGGTCTCCATAATGTGACCTACCAGACTATCTTTGATGGAGGTCTTCAACTGCCTAACAAAGCAAAGGACCCCCGGTTGTTCCTCTCAAATGACATAGGGGGAAAATCTCCCCAATGCAGTAAACCGAGACTCATACTGAGTCACCGTCAGGTCTCGCTGTAGGAGAGCCATGAACTCATCCATATACCCAATCCGTGCAGTCTCGGGAAAATAGTGGTCATTGAACATGGCCACAAAGGCATCCCATCCCTCCTCGAAACTGTCTATCCGGTGAGTAGCTATTCTCCACCACTGACAAGCCAACTCAGTAAACAGAAAGGTGGCACACATGATCCTCAAATGCAGCTCCACGATTGCCTACGAGTCTAGGATCCTAGTGATATGCTTTAACTACTCCTCAGCTACTAGAGGGTCAAGCTTTCCAACAAAAGTAGGAGGTCTCATCCTGTGGAATGCCTTCATTACTTGGGTATCCCTGGTCTCGCCACCTGCAGTCCTGGTGTCCTACATGGCTCATAAACACTCCTACAAAATGGTCACCACATCTCTATCGCCAATGGTCTGCTCCACCTCCTCTGCTAGGGCAGGTGTAGGAGCAGGAGTAACGACATCCTCAGCTATACTATGAGCAGGAGTAACATCTCCTTGCCTACCACGCCGAGGTGGTGCTGTTGCTCTAGGCCTACCGCGCCTAGGCACTACAAGTCTAGCAGGAGTCCTCTTTGGTGGCATGTGTCTACAAGTCCAATAGGCATTAAAATATTAATATCTCTTTTCACATTAGACATAGGCATTTAAAAGAATAAGAAGCACATACATGTCAACAACTCACACTTCAAAAGCGATAACTACAACATGTCTTAACATACACCAAACAAGTTCTTACACTTACAATAATGCTCACCCAAAATTTAATACTATGTGTCACGGCCTTATCATATTCAACAACACCCCACAGTCTCTAGGTATTCGAACCTAGGCTCTAATACGAAGTTGTCAAGCCCCGAATTTCCACAAACCCGGGGAGTGAGTGAAAATGGAAAAGAAAAGTAAATGAAAGGTCATTAGATTAGATAAATTGGTTTCTCATTCATTTCCCATGTTTTTCCAAAGTTTTTCAAACCACTTTTCTTACATTTTTAGCTTATTTCTTCAAGGTTTCTAAACCCCCTTTTAACATGCTTCCCACTTATTTAAAAGTTGTTTTACACACTTAACAAGTCTTTTAATTTTTCATAAAATTTTGACATAACCTCCTTTGTTTCCAAGCCTTTTTCCCACCTAATATTCACAATATTTCATATGCTTATTATATCACAACCCACTATCACTCAGTGGCCACAACCCATGTAAATTAAACATACATCTCTTAATCTTAGCATATACATCTAATTGCCCCCAATATACACATATGATACTCATTAAATAAAGACATCCCAAATATCAATTGAGTTTACACTCTTACACATTAAAATGGTCCAGGACTTTTAATCCACTACTTTTTCAAACTAGAATACAAGTCATTTGGGCTTATGCCCATACATACAAAATAGGCCCAATGACCAAATATACATTCAAGTCCCTTTGCTCTCCTTCCTCTAAGACTTCCTCAAGTCTCAAGTACCGGGAGCCTTATCTGTAATATGATATCCCAGAAATGGGTCAGCTTAACCGCTGGTATGACAAAAGGCTAATGCTAGGAACAAATTTAAGGCGTGGTATGTGCAAGTGTATATTTTAAAAACTACAACCCCTTAATCCCTCAATGCTATGCAATGACAATATGCATGACACACCCATGCAACTCTATGTCACCCATGTCTCACTTCACGGTCCACCCCTGTCAGCCCGTGAGTACTGTCATTGGCTAGATTTTTGGTTTTGCACCATAGGATCTAGACCCTCATAATGCATAGCACCAAGTGCTCAACCCACACTATATTCCAAGGATTCATGTATGCCGAGATGTCATGATTTTTCTTATTGTAAATTTTATGAAACATTTTATCAAACACCTTATCTATATGAATGTGAAACACCATTAAATGGATTAAGCATATGATCAAGCTTTATATTCCTATGAAACATTTCATCAAATAGCTTATCTACATAAATGTGTAGCACCATTCAAGGGATTTAAACGTATGATCAAGCTTCATATTCATTACTTTCACAATTTCTCAAAGAAACTATAAATACACAAACTACCAACTCATGTAATAAATCATAACTCTCAAACCACAAGAGTTTCTCTATATGAACATAAGTTATAATATAATAATCCAACACATAAGCAATGTACACCTTCACCGTAGCAACAAATTGTCAAGAAACTCAAAGAATATAAAAGTACTTAAACCACAAATTCTAAGTTTTCAAAGCAACTACCAACTAAATGATTTTCTAACATCAACTAAACACCTAAAACATTCAATCAACACATAGGAAGACAAGAAAACTTAAATCCATTCTCAACTTAGTAAAATATCATACCTAAAATTGTTTTTCTCAAACCAAGAGAGTTGTGTTCTCTTTATAGCCGAACCGATCAGTGAGAATGTAACCCTTTTTGAGAGGAACAACTTCTTAGAAGGAAGGCTTGCAAAAATCTTAGCATAGGAATGAGTTTTGGTGGCTTGAAGCTTCAAGAACCTTGGATTTTTCTTCCCTTTTCCTCCAAAAACGTGTACAGACCTTTCTCAGCCCAAAAACTGATATTTTTACACTAAAGGGGCTGTATTTATGGTGGAGGGGTAGAGGTGCAAAATGACTCTTTTGCCCTTGATGAATTTAGGACACCGTTATACTACAACTCGTCCCGAAACGCCTTAATTCAACATTTTATTTTAACCAAAGTTCTTAAAATTATTTTAAATGAAAATTTTCAAAAAAAAATATATTTTCGCTAGTGGCCGGTCCCACCTAAGCCGCCTGGGATACCCTTTTTGTCTAGTTTTTGAAATTATTTCTGTTTAGGCTCAAATTCGTGCAGTAGGTGTATTTTAATATTCTAAGCATATTTCTCTTCTATAATATACCCAAATTATGCTCATAAATATGACTTACACCTAAATGATGCATATATAGTGGTCTATTGGTAAATGGTGCATGAATAGTGCCCTACCGGCAAAACTGAAAAATTTATCCTTAATTTTAAAATCTCTACATTTAACACAATTTTTCCTGACATTTCTAAAATCTCATTTAAACACTCTATTATATTGTAATTCAAAAATAAAATTCTTTATTCAAAAATATACTTAACTTCTAAGAGTTAAATTATCAAAATTTTAACCTAAGGTGAATATGAATAAATTACACTTTAACTCACAACATTTATAAAGTGATATAATATGCATATGTAGGTCTCACGACTCTCCTACTCTTAAAAGAATTTTGTCTCGAAATTTACTTACCATTAGCATCACTTCCTCACTTTTCCAAGTTGCCTCCTCCACTACATGTCTCCGTTATAAAACTTTAACCATTGGTACAATTTTTGTATGCAAGACTTGTTCTTTTCGATCAAAATCTCAATTGGTTCCTCTACATATGTCAAGTGGACGTTCGAACGTGAGTTGGCATTTGAACGTTCTTGCTTTGTTTCAAGCTTATCCAATTATGTCCCTCAATATGCTGGTGTTACGTCCAAGTGTGCTATTTGTTGACCTTGAGCCCTTGCTCACTTTAGGACCTAAAATTTCATAATTTGAAACTCCATTAAAGTATAATTAGTCTTAAAAAGGCATGGAAACATGCTATTTTTAACTACTAATAAGCCATCACGTCCTCGTCCACGTCCATGTCTACTGTCCATCTTGCACATCAATTCACAATTTAGTTTTCTTGATGTACAAGACATCCTACCTATCACTTTAATCTAAAGCATAAGGCTTGTATAAAATTTAAATCAACAATTTTCTTCAACCTAATCCTATATCTGTAGTGGTAATTTATAACTTACAACTCTCATATAAGACCTAATTCCTAGGCTCTGATACCAAAACTTGTAACGCCCTAAAATCCCCATTGGACGGAATTACTATCTAAAATCATTCACATGATGAGAGCAAATAAATTAATTTCATAACTAAAGAGAATTCCATTCATCATCCACAAATATATACAACATCATCCAAAAGAATATTTTTAACTATTGCAATTACATCCCAAAAATCAACTATTATCTTGCGGCGAAATTACAAAAATATTAGACTTCACATTGTCTCAAAATGAATTTCCTAGTCTAGAACATAAGAGAATAAGCTCTAAACGTCCTCCTCAGGATCTACGTTCCCATCTATTGGAGCTTCCCAATGTATCGGCTCATCAACTCCGAGCTCCTCCTCTAGACCATAATTTGGAAAAGATATTGTTTGTAAGGGGGGGTGAGCACTAAGCTCTATAGGAAAATCCTCCCAAAATAAAACAAGATTTCAAAAGTATATAAAATGGTCGGTCTCATTTTAGCTATACCATGTATAGCTTTTGAAGGAAAATAAGGACATTTCAATGGATCTCAAATTTACACAAGAGTAATAATTAAATGAAAAAGTAAAACCAATTCCCAAAAATAGCAATTTCCAACAAGTTACCATTTCCACAATAACCAATTTTACAACAAACCAATTCCAGCATAAACTCATTTCCACAATAAACCATAACCAACCATTTACACAATAAATAATAGCCCACAATGTATATCAAACCATAACTTGTATCTCAGGTATGATGTATGATATCGCATAAATAAACACATCGAGAATATCCTAGCCCACACACACACACACCCAATCCTCGCAAGGATATCCAACTTTAGGATGGGCGTATACCAATGCATTGGCAGTGACAAATCCAATCGAGAAATAGTATACTAACCCTCAGCCTCAGTACCACTTGAGCGAATAGTGGTTTTGTCCTCGCAAGGCACCAACCACACTACGTGTGGTAGGAAAATTTAAACTCACACGGAATAAGAAACGCATCTACCCACTCTACGTTATCTAGTCAATAGTCACCCATGTTCATCCAAACAATCACACAAGAGATACAATACCAACCATTTTCTCAAATCACAATTAAATCCAAAAACCTCCAATTTCATAGGTATTTTTTCAGTATAACATCTCAAGAAAAATAAGTAAGAGATCATCAAAAGATATACTTTTATTGTTCCAAATAAAGCACTAAGGTTTTTGAATCAAGAACAAAAGAATATCAAGAAGAAAAATCCATCTTGCTCAAAAAATTAGGTTTTGACATCAAGAACATGAATTTTCGTGGCTATCAATCCATAACTTCAATCAAAACATGGGGAGATTTGCAAGAACATCAAGAAACAAGGATTCCAATACATATATATAAGATTTAGAGTCAAAACATGTATATATATATATGGCCTAGCATCAATGAACAAGAGTGGAAGAAACTCCTACCTTTCTTCTTCCTTGGTGTTCTTAAAAAACTAGAGGTTTTGATCCTCTTCAATGTGCAAATTCCTCTTCATGTTGTGTTTTTTTCTTTATTTCTTCCTCTTTAAGCCTCTCTAGGGTTATAAATGTTGCAATGGGGCTAATGAAGGTGTCCTTAAGTATTTATAGTGGAAGAAATGGTCTCCTATGCGTGATTTTGAAACCCAGATTTCGTAACTGACGTTCGAACGTCATTTGGTTTTTGAACGTCAATAGTGTAATTTCCTGCATTACGTTCGAAAGTCACTTTGGCGTTCGAACGCTAGTTGCTCCCAATACTTTTAATTTTCCATCAGAGTTCTATCAAACACAAAAGCGCTGCGATGAACTGTCGTTCGAACATCCATTCACGTTCGAACGTTCTCCCAGTCTCTGCTGAAACTTTCATTGAAGTTTTGACCTAGTTAGAGGTCTATTTAGAAAATTTTCATGACATACACTTTTGTAGCCCTGCAAGTATGTTATCTATTGTAAACATTGCAGCTAAAATGGAAATTAGGGTAATCAGTTATGGTCCAAATACTAAGAAGTGTCCAAAATTCTTTCTACCCAAATTTTATTTAAAATGTGTTTGAACTCTGGAATACTTCCTAACTTCCAATTCATATCCTATTACCTCGCCTAACATTTTTATTTCTACTCTTACAATTTACATAGTTCATGCATCCATCATCACATATATTAGCATTTTAAAAATAATTACGTTGTTATATAAGCATAACAATGTGGGGGTTTACAATAGTACTTAAGCACCAAGAAATTTTTTACTTTTTTCTTGAAGATGAAATTGATGTTTCTTTGTCTCTAGTGATCGGACGACCATTGGTAACTCAATATATAAGATTTATCTATGTAGAATTGTTTCAGTACCTTTTTTGTATGTTTCATTCAATTTGCAAATACCTTTTTATAGGTAGAGGGTACAACTATTGCATTGTTGGTGGGAATGAAATAATACAAAGGAATAAATATGGTGTGCATGTACCATGTGGCCCATGTTTCTCAACACTCTCCATTTGATGACCACTAGATTAAGATAATGTTGGATGCACGAATGTTGCCTCATTAAAACCTTGTCAGTAAAATTCAATGGGATAAAAGTTGGACGAAGGAAAAAGAGTACAACGTGCAAATGGTCTAGTTGGAATCCTAAGCACTGTCTCATTAAAAACCTTGCTAAGTAAAACTAAATGAGAAAAAACATTAATGAAGGAAAAAAGAGTATAGATTGTAGGAATATTTTAATAAAATAAAGTTGCCTTTATTATTTATCTAATTTATATTGCAATAATTTCACCTTTATTTGTATCTTCATTTTAACTTGATTATACAAATTTATTTATATCTTTATAAGTATGAGTTACAAGTTTAACCATTAGAGTCTATATAATGAAAATTATAATGGTAAAATTTAGTGGTCCATAAGTTACATATGTTATATTCATTGTGCGAATTACTTGGTGAACATTATATTGAATTTGATCAATAAATTATAAAGACCAAAATAATTGAGTTTTATGATATAAGTTAATGGGTCAATTATTTTGGGCACTGAATTATATATTTCATACACATATATATGTTCTATTGTGTGAGTGACAATGTAGGAAGTTCATGTCTTCTTCTCTTTTTATGGTGTACATTAATTTTATACTCTTGGGCAAAGAAAGGTGTGAGTGAAGTTTCTACTTGTCAAGGTTGTATAGACCAAGAGAAGTTATAGTGAGGTGTGGGTTGTTGTATCCTAGAGGTGGCGTGTTCTGATCTACTATCTACTACACCGGACATATTATCCGTAGAGGCGCGAACTGTATTAAAGAGAGTGACCTAGTCCGTGCCTCAACCCAAACTAAGTACTTTACTTGTGGTATGAAATCTATTGTTATCTTCATTTGAACGATGTTCGAGGTAAGTGTGATAATTCTACTCAATTTCATGTTTATAAAAATTGTCAAATTGATGTTTATTTCTAATTATATTTAGATTGAGTTCCAAAAATTTTAAGATGGTTAGCCTCTTTTTGTTAGATTACTAAAAAACATGAAAATTTGTGCACGAGAAATAGTGGGGGGCATAAAGCTGAAATAGTCTAGTTTTGATGGAGTCCATGAACATGTTCATAAAAGTTGAATCCACTGAAGTTGGTCAAGCTATAATTTTGTAATTTGTTCTTTTAAATTGATCATATAATTTAATCTAGATAAATATTAAAAAAAAAATCAAAGTAGTAAACTTAGGTTACTTCAACTTCATATTTGGATTAATTAATATATATTTGCATTCCATTATTTGTGACAATTACACTTGTTTCGTATATATCTACCATTATTACAAAGCAACAGTAGGACAAACCTAACGGTAAACGCTAAGCAAAGAAAAGGAAGTGAGCTAGAAAACTTGAGTGGTTTTTATTCATAGGTATCAATTTGATCTCAAGTTGGATATAAAATTACTTGCTCTTCCAAGTGATTATGTGTGAACCCAACTAGTTTACTGTCATTGTTAGTGTCCAAAAAAATAAACAATGTGATAAAAATCAGCCTATTGATTTTCTCATAGGATAAAATATCGCACTTCTTGCCATGAGTTTATATGAAGCACTGTTAACTTTACAATATAAATTGCTTAAGTGAGTGACACTTGATTTTATTGAGTTATAATTGTGACGCCCTAAAATCCGGGGGTCTGTTGATTACCCATCAACCCGTAGAATACCCGTGGATACCGAGTAGCTCGATATCACACCGATATGCCCCATTTACCGAGGTCCTTAATTTAACAAAATTCGGGTAGAGTCTCCTTTGTACGGGGAGCTCTACCCAAAACACAACCTGTGCAATATACATTAACATGACCCATCCAAGGTCTCATATAACACAATGACCACACAGGGTCCATTTATAAGTAAAACTTGACCACACCGGATCCAATTACAATTAAATTTTGGTCACACCGGGTCCAATCATCCATATAAGTTTTATTATAATTTAAAAGATGACATACTTAAAACATTCTTTCCACAAATATTATACATCAACTCAAAATAAAGCCACATTTGAATTTCTTCAAACATGTGGGTCCAAATTTGAGCCATCCACCGGTGTACCTCTCCCACCTGAAATATTTCCCATATAGGGTGAGCCAACGCTCAGTAGAAAAACTCCTATAGAGGCTACTTCCCACATAAAATGCGTATGCAATGCGCACATGCCACAAACAACTTCTTCCAAATAAGAATATGTTATTCAAGATAGAATCTCATGATGTCATGCCAAGTAATGAGATAAAACTCAATCATGCATTCTATCCCGAGCCCACACCAACTCCCACAACACAATGCGACTCATATGTGTAAAACAAACGTTTTTGATGAAACACATCCAAAGATCATTCTGAAATCAACCATATGTCATAAAACCAATTCATTCTTGGATGCTTCCCATCAAATGAATAATTTATATATCAAAATCATGTGCCTTTATGGGGTATCGGATTCAGGAATCGCACCTCCGGCTCCGTACGCCGTTACACTTTTCTGGAATTTCACCGCCGGTAAGTGTATGAACCAAGTGGTCGGGTTTTTCACCCGAGGGAGTGTCTAGCCCTACTTGCTATACCCGACACAAGTTTTCTTNTGCTCTGTACGCCGTTACACTTTTCTGGAATTTCACCGCCGGTAAGTGTATGAACCGAGTAGCCAGGTTTTTCACCCGAGAAAGTGTATAGCCCTACTTGCTATACCCGACACAAGTTTTCTTATGCATGTAACCGTGCGACTCCGTAGGACATTCCATCCCACTTTCCCGAGCCTACCATCAAGAACCAATGTTGGTGTTGATCACCCCATGCAACCCTACACCCACACTCATGCATGTAGCCCATGAATGTGATGTTAATTCCATGTCCATATTGCAANTCCCCATGCAACCATACACCCACACTCATGTATGTAGCCCTTGAATGTGATTCTATGTCATGCCCAATGTGCAATGTTGCCCAATGAGCTAGATCAACTACATATATAGACAATCTCATGGTAATTCATATCATAAGCATATAAATTTTATGAATCATTACAATGTCAATATATATAAACAACACATTCTATAAGCATGTTATACATTGTCATGTCATAACAACCTTAATTCACACTTAGGCATTTTAGCAAACACCTTCTAGGCAACAATCATGTAAGCATACAATATTGCCCCCACACACATCAAATATCATCAAGTATCAAGGAATTATTTACAGAACTCCTACATAACAAATTTAACTAGAACTTTGTCCATACTTAATTCACCATTTCCATGACTATAGGCAAGTTATAAAACATTTTATACTACTAACCATTTCATATGGACATTCTAGATTAAGAATCGATCCAAATAGAAGAAATCCTACACAATACATATAACATTTTAAATAGGAATGAACCAAAGTAGGAGAATCCCTACCTTAATAGAAGTGCAAAATGAGTGTAGAAAGCCTCAAGAACACTTCCTCTCTTGTTCAGTTTTAATGTCACATGTAGGGTTCTTTTCCAACTAAGCGTAGGCGTTTAGCATTTTTGAACATTCTGCAGGTAACCTACATGAGTTAAAACAACTCTAACTCTAGTTATTAAAATCCAATTCTAACAAAATATGTGGGAGATGAACATAGACTCATAGGAATTATCTTTCACCAAAAATCACTATTTTTGAACACTAAATACCTGTTCCAGGTAACTCCTAAACTAAGTGTAAGTTACAGAATTTTCAGGTTCCAGCAGGTCATAATCATTTTTATAAATTCACCAGAAATAGAGTTTTCATCTTTTTGGCAAGAGACCAAATCCAAAATAACCCTTTATGAATCTATTTTAAACCCTCAAAGTTTAAGATTCATAAACGAACTCTAACTCATAAAACCAATTACGAAACTACATGTTGTCCAGATTTTCCAGATCAGTTTCTATAGGCTGGGGCTAACTTTCAAAAATCACCAAAACTCGTATTTATCTCCATTTTAATTGAAACTAAAACCAAACGAATCCTTTTTTAGTCTACATTATAACCCCAAAATTTGAGAATTATTAAATAATCGTGGCTTATGAAATGAATAAGAAACTCACCTACTGTCTAGGATTGACAGCACCACTTCTTCTTCTTCTTTTCAGTTTGACCATAAGAAAATACCCACCAAGACTTAATTTCCCCAAAATCTCCCCTTTAGACCTTCGGTGAAATCCTTCATTTTTGGTACCCACACGTAGCCCTCATCGCATAGAACAACTTTAATTCTTGGTTTAAGCGATTCCGACCGACGTAGCCTAGCGGATCGACGAAAGAAAAACTTGAAAACTCTCTTTCTCTCTTCTCTTCCTCCAACGTCTGAAACCAGCTGAATATTAGAGATATTTCTGCTGAAATATCTGATATTTAGCCCTATTTATAATTTCNTAGCGGATCGACGAAAGAAAAACTTGAAAACTCTCTTTCTCTCTTCTCTTCCTCCAACGTCTAAAACCAGCCAGCAAATGGGTAGAAAATAGCTGAATTTTGAGATATTTGTCCCTTTTATACTTTTAAAGACTTGGCCCTCGTCGCGCCAACTGTCTTCTTTTGTTCGGGTCCGTTTTTCGCTCCGAAACGATTAAATTTCGTACCGATTTAAGCTCAAAATATTTTATATGAACTTTATTTAAAATATTTTTCAACTTTCAAAATTTTTATAAAAATTTCGTTTTTAGGGGTCACTGGACACCCGTCACCTCAAAAAACGTAAAAAATCCGACTATCTCAGAATTCGACAAAATTTGTCTGGGTGACTAGATTTTGCGAGACGAATTCAAAGATGAGGTCCGTTTCATCATACGAGGTCTAGAAAAATACCAGTTTTTAACCCGCATTATAATGATAAATTACCATTTTGCCATTTTTTAAGAAAACATTAAATTTTTTCAGAAAAAATTAAATTTTTTCCCGAGTTTCACAATAATTACTACTATTAAGATGTAGAGGAAACATGCCAGAAGGTGTCCAGGAGCCCACTCAAGCCGTTGATTTGTTTTTTCGTTTATTCTTCATTTTTGATTTGATGGGTTTTTTTAATGGGTAATTAATATATTATAATGGACCTTTACATTGATTTTAATTGAGGTGTTTTAATGTATTTTTAAGATCTAATGTTTCTATGTGAACTCTCGTTATTATAGAATAATTTGGAGATGGATACAACATAATTTCATTTGATCGTGTGAGAGGTCCTATGATATTTATGGTCAATGGGCAGTTACTAACCGCAGATTTTTAATATTTTGAAGTGCTATAATTTATTTTTATGGATTATTAGAAACTATAATTGATAAGTTACAATTATTGTCTAAACGGCAGTCATTAAGTTTGGAATTTTGACTCATTGTATTACTAATATACGTTTATAACCAGTGGACCCAAATTGTTCAAAAACATGGTCAAGTCTTTGTTCAAAGAAGTTTTTGCAGTACTTTAGTACTTTAATGATGCTTAGACCTCAAGAGTAATAATATATTGAGTTAAATCTGTATTACTAAATTAGGCTAATTACTGTTGAAGCCCATACGCTGTACCATCATGGTTGTTTTACAGCACTTATGGGAAAGTAATTATTTTTATTAATCCTATTTGGATTAATGGAAATATTTGATTTTGAAATGTGTTACTTTAAATGATGATTTACCGTGGGAAGAAATTGTTGATGTGGAGTAATGACGTAATTTTAGACTTAGATAATAGAACATTAATTTAAAATGTCGAAAGACAAATAATGTCTAGTATGTTGGATGATGAACGGTATTTGAATTTCTAAATTTCACAAATATTGATTCTAGGATTTCTTTGTAACATGTAAATCTTATCACCCAATTGAGCTACTAGATAAAAAAGGCTTATTGAAAAACTAGTGTGACTTTAGAGTTGGGCAACAAAAACCGAGCTATGAACATTAGTGAATGTTTCATAACACCTTAAGTGTAATTCAATTGAAAAAAAAATTCAGATTTATTGGGCACTTGTTAAGAAGTAATATAAAACCAAATTAGCTTAGTGCACTAACTTGATTTTGGAAATCCAATAAAGGGTCTCATAAGATTTTTTCAAAGTGTTATTTATGAATTGAATTTGTTTAACCAAGCTATGACATCTTACCTATTTTGGTGATTAGAAATTCAGCATGCATTTGTTCTCTAGTTAGTGAGATTATGTAAAAGTTTTTACAAAGTTGTGAGACATAATATATTTTTGTTGGGTCATGACATGTTGTAAGCTGCTTGTGCTAGCTCTACCGCTTGACACTGGTATGTTGATGGTTTGATTTAACACAAGTATATAAAGCTCATTTGTTTTATTCTTGTGCTTAGCAAAATTTTGATTGCATGAAAATTATGTCAAACACAGTTCTATTGCGTGTGATGTAATCCCACAATCTAATTCACTTACGCTCATATATATCATAGTTGGTCTAAGTTGTGATATTGGCGAACTTTTCAAGCTATTAGATCCCATGGAATGATAGGTTATATTTATACGAAGAAATAAGTTCTTATTACTTGAAAAAATTGAGGCAATGGGGCACATGAATTTTTCCCAAGATTGAGATTTCCATAAAATGTATGGATTTTATACACGTGCAAGGTTTGGTGAAATTTAAGAAATGCGTGAAGATAAATGTTATTTATGACATTTGTGGCATACATGAAAAATAAAATCTTGAGAATAAAGTAGCTCCTAGTTGGTGAAAGACTACTGGTCATTATTAAAAAATGAGGAAGCTTACATGGACCATATTTACTTGATGGATGGTCCTTGTTTATGCCACTTGTGATCAAGACTTCGTGGTAGATTGTATTGCCTCAGTAAATTATTGTATTGATCTATGATGATATTATGATAATGTGCAGATGACATATTATTAGTGGTAATATTGTGGAAAATATTGAGGTATTTCATAAAAAATACCACTGTACGACAAAGGTTGTCGTGGCTAGTGAGAAACAGGTTGGTGTTCTGTTGTGCACACTTATTATTTAAAAATATCACCTATTACATATAACAGTAATATTATTGGTGTAGTGCTAAACATTGGACTTTTGTATTGATATATTATTATGGTGTAAGTGCACGTGATCTTGTGAAGAGTGTGGAGGTTGAGATAGATTATAATCTCTTAATGAGTTCTATAGCTCTGATGGGTGGAATGTCTTAGTCACAAGAGTATTCTTGATAGGCTCACCTATATGAGTGTGAAAGACGGGCCGTTTCCTATGAGAATTTGGGCTAATTCTCTAGAGGACTCAAGAAACTGGAATAAAACACAAGGCCGAAATGTGCTGGCTTTTGAAACTTGGTTTAGAACACCTTAAATGTCATGTGTGTGATATGGTTCTATGTGCTCTCAAATAGTCATTGTTTAAAGGCTAAGTCCACTTTGACTCTAGTACCGAAACATTAAAGGTTTAAAGACATTGCATGATATTCTATCTTTGCCCAAGTATATGTTACTTTTGTTTTTATTAAAATAAGTGGGGGATTGTTGGAATATTTTAATAAAAATAAAGTAGCCTTTATTATTTATCTAATTTATATTGCAATAATTTAACCTTTATTTGTATCTTCATTTTAACTTGATTGTACAAATTTATTTATATCTTTATAAGTCACATGAGTTACAAGTTTAACCATTAGTATCTATATAATAAAAATTATAAAGGTAAAATTTAGTGGTCCATAAGTTACATATGTTATATTCATTGTGAGAATTATTTGGTGAGAATTATATTGAATTGAGCAATATTATTGGGACCTAATTCATTAGGATCTTTGAATTAACTATGGGCTCCATCAAACATTGGAACTTGGTGTTAATCCAAAGATTCCACTGAAGCCACATCATTATATCATCAAATTAGGTCAAATTCTTATGTTCAAATAGGATTACTCTATTGAATTTGGTTAATAAATTACAAAGACCAAAATAATTGAGTTTTATGATATGAGTTAATGGGTCAATTATTTTGGGCAATGAATTATATATTTCATGCACCTATACATATGTTCTATTGTGTGAGTGACAATGTATGAAGTTCATATGTCTTCTTCTTCTTCTCTTTTTATGGTGTACATTATGTTATATTATTAGGCAAAGAAAGGGGTGTGTAAAGTTTCTTCTTCTCAAAGTTGTGTAGACCTAGAGAAGTTATAGTGAGGTGTGGGCTGTTGTTGTGACACCCCAAAATCCGGGGGTCCGTTGATTACCCATCAACCCGCGGAATACCCGTAAATACCGAGTGACTCGATATCACACCGTTATGTCCCGTTTACCGAGGTCCATAACTTAACAAAATTTGGGCAGAGTCTCCTTTGTACAGGGAACTCTACCCAATACCCAACCTGTGCAACATAACTCACATGACCCATCTGAGGCCCAATATAAACAATGACCGCACCGGGTCCATTTATAAGTAAACATTGACCACACCGGGTCCAATTATCCATATTTATAGCAAAACATGCAAGGTTACTTTAACATTAGTGCATATATGTAATAGTTATCATTTAAATCCACCAAGGTCTAATAAGCCTCAATATACCTCAATTAGTGTCCATTTGTATCCTTGGAACTAGAGAAATCCAAGTCCATTGGTGTTCTTTAAATCAAAGAAATCCAAGCCTGGAAGCTTAGTGCATAGTTTGAAAAATTTCGGTTTTAGAGTCACCGTTCGAACAGCACTATTCACATTCGAACGTCCCTTGGTTTTGAAAAATAGGTAGCTCCCAGTACATTTGGTTCTCTGCTGGTTTTGCTGTTCAAAACTCGCACCATTCGAACGTCACTTTA
>CAUOFW020005591.1:271208-290803 GCA_963454935.2 Ilex paraguariensis
AAATAATGTAGTGATTGGTGAGAGGTTCCATGTAAGGATGCCCATCTATTGTCAAGAGGTTCCCGGTAAGGATGCTTGAGAATCAAAGGTGACCTAAAGGGGGGTGGAGGTTACCACAAAGTATGCCACCTACCGAAAGAATTGTTGGGAATTAGTTATGACAATTAATGGTTATTATTTGTATGTGGTGCTCGTTTATTCATTTAAGTAATATTTTTAAAAAAACTTGAGATCCTTTTTAAATGTCACTGCTTTATTTCAAATTATGTATCGATGTTATGTTAAAATTGAGATCAATCGTTTTAAATGCTTTTCTAAATCTTGTATGGGTTGGGGAGAATTTTTCTACAGAGCTTCGTGCTCACCCCCTATCGCTAATATTTTTCAGANAAATGTCACTGCTTTATTTTAAATTATGTATCTATGTTATGTTAAAATTGAGACCTACCATTTTAAATGCTTTTCTAAACCTTGTATTAGTTTAGGAGAATTTTTCTACAGAGCTTCGTGCTCACCCCTTATCGCTAACATTTTTCAAACTACCCGCTTGAGGAGGAGAACGTAAGGGTCGAGGAGCCCGCTACTTGGGAGACTCCATTGGACGGGAGTGTGGATCCCGAGGTGGATGCATAGAGCGACCTCCTTTCCTTTTGTACTAGACTAGGACATTCTTTTGGAACATTGTGTAGTCTAGCTTCTTTTGTTTATTCCGCTACGCTTCTTTAATTAATTTTTGATATGTAATAGTCATGACTTGGGCTTATTGTAACACTCCGCATTTTAATTTATATATATGCATATAGATATATATTAAATAATTTTTGTAAAAATGGGGATAGGTGTAGCGATGTGTGTTTGAATTTGGTAGATTGGAAATGGAAAAAGGGATGAAATAGTGAACAGTGCACGTGAACTGTGCACTGGCTGCAACTTCAAGCCCAATTTAGACCTTGATGTACTCAATATCTCTTAAACCTCAAAACATGAAAGTTGTAGAGTTCTGTCTTAGCTTTCCATATCATCTTGAATCATCTCAATCGGAGCTCGGATGAGAGAGTTATGCCATGGAAAAAGGGATGAAATAGTGAACAGTGCACGTGAACTGTGCACTGGCTGCAACTTCAAGCCCAATTTAGACCTTGATGTAGTCAATATCACTTAAAACTTAAAACATGAAAGTTGTATAGTTCTTTCTTATCTTTCCATATCATCTTGAATCATCTCAATCGGAGCTCGGATGAGAGAGTTATGCCCCGATAACGAAGTAATATCGAAGCAGCCCATGAACAGTAAAAGAAAAAAAAATTCGGGATTTCTGTGTTTAAAAACACAGATTTCAGCCTTTACTCTCATTTCTCTCATTCCACTCTCAACCCACTTCTCTTAGGACTCTAGAGGAAGAGAGAAGGATAAAACACAAGATCAAGAGGAGATCTATACTTCAAAGAAGATCAAATCTTCATCTTCTTCACACTAAACCTAGGTTTTTAAGAACATTGAGGTAGGGTTTTCTTCCATCCTTGTCCATTGATGTTAGGGTTATTATACATGTAGAATTTGGCTCTTAATAGTATGTATTTGTTATGGGTTTCTTGTTCCTTGGTATGTTTACAAACATTCCCATGATTTGAACAAAATGATGGTTGGAAATCCATCAAACTCTAGTTTTTGGGGGAAATATGGATTTTTCTCTATATCTTCACATCATCTTGATTTCGAAAATTCTAGAACTTTGTGTTGGGTAGTAAAATGATTGTATTGATGATCTCATGCTTATTTCCTTTAAACTTGTCTCTTGTTATATGATTTGCGAAATGGGTATATTTTCTTAAATTGTTCTATTATGTATCTTGCTTGTGAAAATTTGGGGAAACATCATGGAATTTGCTTGTATATGAGGTTGAGTATATTGTTGGTATGTCACTCTTGTGTATGGTGTTGTGAGGGACTTGGATTACCTTCGAAAACTGCCGTAGAGCATTAGAGGTTAGTCTATCCCAATGGGGGGTGAGATGGTTGCCTAATGCTCGTAGTGGATCACTGTGGTGACAGTGACCACTATTGTTCACGGATACCGGGGAAAAGGGTTAGTATACTAGACACCTTGGAAGGATCTCGTCAAGGCCGTATGAGACGGTACATGCCCTTCCTAAATTGGTCTGTGATTGTTAGTGGAAATGGGTGAACGAGGTAGAATCGTCGGGTAGATTCATGAGAAGCGACAACCTACTTGAGTGGTACCAAATAGAAATTTTTGTTCATTGTACCAAATATTATTTTTCCAAGAGTTTCGGGTAGTATGGGATGCCGCGATACCTTGTGGAAATGGTGTATGGTGGAGTGGATTATGTTGGAAATTGTTTGTCAATTAAACGTGGTTTTATTCTCGTTCAAGTCCTTATTATTGTACAAACTTGAGATCTCCTTTAAAATGTCCTTACTTTACTTTAAAATTCATTTATATGTATGTGCGAAACGTGACCTACCTGTTTTACTTGATTTCAAAACCTTGAATGGGTTTGGAAGGATCCTCCTACAGAGCCTTGTGCTCACCCCCCTACTTCCCCACCTTTCAGATTTTGCCTTTGACGAGGAGCTGGGAGTCGAGGGGCCGACATATTTGGAGACTCCGATAGAAGGGAGCGTGGATCCCGAGGTGGATGCTTAGAGCGACCCCCCTTTCTTTTGTTATAGACTTGGATAATCTTTTGGGAGAATTGTATAGCCTAGTTTTTATTTTATAAATTCCGCTGTGTATTATAGTACTTTTGTGGGAATGTAAAGGCCATAACTTGGCCTATTCTTTTGAGATAACATGTAAATTGGATGGATTGATTTTATGGTAGTTAAATGGACCCGGTGTGGTCATTACAGTAGAATTGCACAGGTTGTGTTTTGGATAGAGCTCCCCGAACAGAGGAGACTCTGCCCAAATTTTCTTAAAATATGAATGGTGGATTAATGAAACTTTTGTCGTGATGGATTTACTTAATGCTCTCATGCGGTGAATGGTTTTTAGAATGTAATGTCATCCAAGGGGGTTTTTGGGGCGTTACACTTATTCTTTTGGATAATGTTATAAATATTCGTGGATAACAAATGAAGTCTTGTTTCTTAAGGGATTATATTAGTGCTCTCATAATATGAATGGTTTTAGATTGTAATGCCGTCCAAGGTGTGTTTTGGGGTGTTACAAAAGCTTAAAGAGAAAATATTCAAATACATGCAATAGAACTAGTAAGCCCTAGCTAAATTCAATAGAACTGACATAAACGAGATTAATGTGTTATAAAGAAAGATTTCAGGTAGACTGACGCTTACAAGAATGAAAATGAAGGAAAAGCAAAAACCCTAGCTTTCTCTCTCTAGAACTATCTTCTTCTTCCTTGGAGCTTCTCCCTCTAAAAGCTAAAAATTCTCTCAAAAGTCAAGTGTAAAATTTCGTCCATCCTCCCCTCTCTCCTATTGAGTTTGCTGAGATAAGTTGATTTTTGTAGAGATTATCCAAAAAGGCTTCCAAAGTCAATCCATAGCATGCCCCCTTTGTTGTCTGAATTTGATATTGACAATTTACGTGCAAGTATACACGATCAGCAAGTAATAAAGTAATAAGTAGAGTATCGTTCCCACAGAGAAATATTGCTAATAACTTCCAAGTACTAACTTTATATCAATTCAATTTTATTTAAACAATTGGAATTAAACTATGAATTCACTAACTAAAAACTATACCTAAATTTAATAATCAATGGATGAATTTACCGGATAAAAGAAGTTAAGATTACAACTTCTCCTAATGTTTCGTATAAACTTTTCTAACTCTCTTTCTTGTTAATTGATCAAAATAAGTTGTTAACTGAGAACTCAAAGTTATTTATCAAACCTCTTTCGATAGTTAGATAAAATTATCTATCCCAATTAAAAACCATATTCAGATCTAAACCTAGAATTCGTCTCCCAATTTTGTCTAGGTTATCAAATTAATTGTTGGTCACACAATCATACATCAATCACAAAATATGACAAATAACTCATATAAGATCAATAAGAACTAGAAACGAGAGTAGATTAATTTAACTAGACATAGTTTCCGTTGCAATCTTAATAAAAATTTAGTTTATAACGTAATTGAAAAATATCATTCTAAAATTAAACAATATCTTAGAAAATCAAGAAATAAAAGTAAGAGAAAAGAATGAAAATTTAGGTGCTATCTTCAATTCTTCTCTAGCCTTCAAGACCAATCTTCTTCATGTCGATTCCTTCGATTTCTGTCTTCAATTTTCTTCCAATTCCTTGGTTTTTCTAGATGTTTTCAGCCCCCAAAAGTCAGAATATCCCATCCCCACACAAACCCTAGCATATATGTAGCTTTAGAGTGCAATTTCGGGTAAAAAATAAGTCAAAATTTGCGTCACGGACCAACACAAGCGCAGCTACACCAGAAATCAGTGCAGGGGAGCCATTTGGACAGTATCTAGGCGTAGAGGTGCCCAAAATGGCACAGGGGCGTGCCCCCCCAATTAAGCCTAAAATGCCCTTTAAACTTCCTCTTCAGAAATCCAACCTTTAAGCTCCAAATTGACCTTGTTTCCTCCCAAACGATCATGAATCCTTCCAAACTATCATCCCTACGAAATAACATCAAAACACACAAAATAAATAAAAAGGAACATAAAATAATTGAAAATTTACAATTTCATCAAACCAAAAATACTTAATTCGTAGGTATAAAGCTCACTCATCAAATACCCCCAAACTTAAATCATTGTTTGTCCTCAAGCAAAATGCTAAACGCAAAAACTATAAAAATTAATCAACCAACTACTCAAACAATTGATCGATATGAATATGAATAATGGCCCCAAAATTTAATACAAATAATAATTCACGAAAAACTTCAAAACAGTGCAAAGATTATCAATTTAACATACTCCTTAATTTTACCTCTGCTCGTGATCCTTTAAATACATGTACAAATCCGAACTATCAAGCTAGTCATCACCCAAATACATTTATATAATCAAATGCTTCATAGGAGATACTCAATATCAACTCTATGAACTTATGTTTTACATCAACCTTCACTTATTAAGGCAACCATATAACTAAAAGGACCAAAGAAATTTTTTTTTTTTCTCTTTCGGTGAGTGCATTTTATGCTCCATCTCACCTCCTATAGAGAAGTGTGCCCTTGTAGCACATGGAGTCGTGGAGAAAGTAATTTGGGATTTCTAGGCTTTGGATACCAGTACAAAGTGATAAGATATCGGTACCTCGATGGCAGTAGGCTCAGGTACCGATACCAAGTGATGGGTAATAGTACCTACTTAATTTTTCAATTTTTCGAAAAGTTGAGGTATAGTGTCAGGTACCAGTACCTCCATTCCAGTAAGCTCTGGTACTAGTACCTCAATTTTAGTAAGCTCAGGTACCAGTACATAAGGATTATGGTACCAATACCTCCCTTGCCTTACCTTCTATGACTTTTCTGCATTTCAAAGTCGCAAGCCATTTTTCTTGAATTCCTTTCTTGCCCAGTGTCCCCAATCACGTTGCAAAATGATTAACACCTTTATTTACAATCCAATCACATTCAAACAATACGGGCCTGTTTGGTTTGCGTTTCAAAAACTAGTATCTGAAAATAATTTTTGAGAAGAGTTTTAAGAAAATGGTTTTAATATTTTTTGAGATAAAAAAATTGTTTGGTTAGATGGTTTCAAAAATAATTTTACAATACAAAAAATAATAAAATCTATTTGGATAGCCTAAATATATATTTAAACAGTAATTCAAACATTAATAAAAAAATATAAAAAATTTATTTTTATATTGACAATTTATTTTTATTATATATTATAATATATATATATATATATATATATATATATATATATATAAACATATTTATATATATTATATATATATAATATATTCATATATACATATTATAATAAAATATAAAATATATTAATAAATTATAATAATATTATATATTATATTATATAATATAATATATTATATAATATATATTAATATGTAATATATAATATACTAGATTATAATATTAATATATAACATAAAATATAATAGATTATAATATAATATTATATAATATTGTATATTATATTATATATTATGAGAGAGAGGAAGAAGTAAAAAAATAGGAATGAAGAAATTTGCTGCTAAGAAGACTCGAAGGGCAGACCTCATTAAAGTCCAAAATTGTTCTCCTTGTTTTCAAAATTTTCAAAGAATACTCTAAAAACAAGTTAAACTTGTTTTCTGTTTCTTTGACTCAAATCTCATTTTTTTCTTAAAATTTTGAGAACAAAAATACTAAACAAACAAGTTTTGGGTGTTTTTGAAATTTTGAGAACAAAAAACAGTTTCCGGAAAGCTNGGTGTTTTTGAAATTTTGAGAACGAAAAACAGTTTCCGGAAAGCTAACCAAACATGACCTACATTTCTCCATTAATCTCCAATTTAGGCTAACTCTCAATAATAAATTACGAAAACAAGTTAAAATAGATGTAATAAGGCCATTAAATATGTAATATTCCACACTCATCATACCCCCCAACTTGTGTTTTTCTAGTCCCTAGCAAATCTTATTCAAAAGATAAATATAAAGTTATAATGACACTCACATCCATGTTAATCATTTTAGAGATTATTTCAATATACCCAAATCAAATTGCAATTAAACTAATGAATCCGAAGCAAAGTTAAACACAAAATTTCTTGTTTTTTCATTCATAAACGTTTTCATTGAGTACAAAGAAGACAAAAATAGGCCTATTTTCTTAGAGAGTCTTCTACTTCGCTTGTCATCCCTACTCCAACTTATTCTAACCTAGGACTCCTAAAAACTTCTAGACAAATGGCAAGGAGTGATAACTAGTCTTTCTTTCCTCTTCTCTTCCCCNTTGAGTACAAAGAAGACAAAAATAGGCCTATTTTCTTAGAGAGTCTTCTACTTCGCCTGTCATCCCTACTCCAACTTATTCTAACCTAGGACTCCTAAAAACTGCTAGACAAATGGCAAGGAGTGATAACTGATCTTTCTTTCCTCTTCTCTTCCCCATCATCATCTCCCTCATCATCACCGTCTTATTCTCCTCATCTTCTCCAGAATCTACCACATCAAGCACACTAGTCGAGAGGGTTGGAGCAAGAGTGCTAGCCCCAGAAGCCGGTGGCGGGATATCTAATGTGGCAATTGGCAGTGGTGTTACCTTAGGAGGGCTTTGATAATGCGACATCTCAGCTATGACCGCCGGGGTGACATCAATTCTTTTTCCCCACCCAGTGGTTCTAAAAGCTCCAACTTGACATCCACAACCACGAATTTCTGATAAAACTCCCAACAAAAAGGGAGGGTATACCCTTAACCTCTTGGAACCAAAAATGTAAACCATGATTCTCAATGGTTTTAACAACATCATCATCTAGCCCCAAAGTAGGTCTATCCACCTGACACTCACACGTCTCATTTCTCACCAGTGGTCTCCGAATGGGGGTCACTTTTCTTTTTCTTTCTTTGTTTCCCACCACTTGGGCCCGCTTCATCCGCTTTTCGTCAGGTCCCCATGACCACTTGTTTCGTCAGGGTGGGACACGATTGTTTTGTGTGGGCCATCAAAGCCAATAACACACCAAAACCCAAAAATGGGAGAACCCACTCCCAAATCAAGGCAAACATATCAAAAGGCGGAGAATAGTGCTTACCATTACTTATCATGATCACCAATTTCTAACCTTGAGTATTGAAGTAATTGAGGAATTAGATGGATGCCCAAAGGTTTTTAGATGGCTTGGAGGGTTTCTATCCAGTGGAGAAAGTGTTTGAGAGGAGAAGGAATGAGAATTATGAAATGAAAACTGGTTTTTCCCCTTTTAAAACCCTTGATTTTCACAAATTAGGGCACGACGTACCTGTACCTCATCAAGCAGGTACCGTACCTGAGTTTTCTGTTTTCTAGGTACAAGTACCTCTTTGACTTGGTACCAGTACCTGCCTTTAATTCAGCAAAAATTTTTCTTTGTTGCTCTTTCTTACTCCCATTCCACTTTATCTTTCCTATTAGACTCTAATACGTTCAAACAACCTACTTCCTAACTTAACTACCAAAAAACATGATTTACGCTAAGCATGAAAAATTTTTGATTATTATTTTACCTTTATAAAGAATTTCAAATACCACATTATTCTTTTATAAATAAAATATCTAAATTATCACCATATCCTTATGAGTTTAAATCTCTAAATTACCCCCAACATTTATTTTAATTCTCTATTCTCTATGTATAAATATCAGTATCTATAAAACTTTTTAATTGACTATGTTACCCTAACAAAGTAAGCACTTATTAAAATATTGATAATTATTATTATTTTATTCAATGACTTATAACTTGAAAACTAATAAAATGAATTTCGAAATGAATTATTTTTATCTTTTTTTTAATATTTAGAATAACGAATCAATTTGGACGAACAAATTATTAATATTTTGTATTTTTTACAAAACTTGAGATGATATTTAATTTAGATACACATATCTAAAAATTTTTATTAATATTTTGTATACAAAAATTATTCACGTTCAACGTACGTGGTGTATTGCTAGTTATTAGATATGTACATGCACACCACATTATTATAAATATATAAGGGAAAAAATTTTTTTTACAAACTTGAGATGATGTTTAATTTAGATACACATATCTAAAACTTTTTATTAATATTTTGTATACAAAAATTATTCACGTTCAACATACATGGTGTATTGCTAGTTATTAGATATGTACATGCACACCACATTATTATAAATATATGGGGTTTTACAATTCACCGCCCAAAAGAAATTTTCGTCCTTGAAACTTATCTTAAGTAGGGAATAAATGAGGGTACTTCTCCCCAATCTCCAACTCTGGTTCCCATTTAGCTTCCTCCACTCCATGGTGTTGCCACAATACCTTCACCAGTAATATGACCTTATTGCAAAGAACCTTCAACTTAGTTTCAAGAATCCTCACTGATTGCTCTTCATAACTTACTCCATTTTGAATTTCAATTCCTTCCAAATCAACTACATGTAATGTATTGGGTTCACACTTTATTATCATTGATACGTGAAACACGTTGTGTACACCTTATAACTAAGCCAGTAGTCTGAGTTGATAGGATACCTTCCCCATGACTCTAATCCCCTTAAATGGCCTGGTATACCTCGGAGCTAACTTTCCATTCTTGCTGAATTTGAACACTCCCTTCATAGGTGACACTTTGAGAAACACATAGTCTCCCAAATGAAATTCCAAAAGGTCTTCTACTCTTATTAGCATAGCTTTTCTATTTACCCTGGGCCATGTGTAATTTTTCTTTCCCGAATTAGTTGGACTTTTTTGTTAGTCTCTCGAATAATTTCTGGTCCAAATAAGCTACTCTCTCTAGCTTCTACCTAGCATTAGTGATCTACAAGGTCTCTCGTACAATACCTCATAAGGCGCCATTCTAATGCTAACTTAGTAGTTGTTGTTGTAGGCAAATTCCACCAGTGGTAAGTGTTCACTCCAATTACCCTTAAAGTCCAAAACATAAGCCCTTAGCATATCTTCCACAATTTGAATCACTCTCTCCAGTTGACCATTTGTCTAAGGATGAAAAGTGGTATTGAAGCATAAGTCTGTCCCCAGTGCCTTCTGTAAGCTCTACCAAAATTTATCTAAAAATCGGATATCTCGATCAAATGTAACCTCACTATCACCCGAATATAAAGTTGACTCAAAGTCACTAAAGTATCCATGGTCTTGATAGGTATAAAATGAGTAGTCTTTGCCATTCTATTTATAATCACTCAAATGGCATTATGTCCCTCAACATTTCTAGGAAGCCTTGACGCAAAAGCCATAGTAAGTAACATGATTCCACTTCCAGTCTGGAATAGGTAAAGATTGCAATGATCCTGCTAGTTTTTGATGTTCAATCTTCACTTGCTAACAAATTACACACTTTGCAATGTACTTAGCCACATCTCTCCTCATTCCCTTCCACCAGTATGGACTTTTCATGTCTCTATACATCTTAGTGCTACCTAAATGTACTGAAAATTTAGAATAATGGCTCTCCTCCAATGTTACTTCCCTTACTTGGTTGTTATCTGGTACACACAGTCTTCCCCAAAATTATAACTCACCCTTGTTTAAAAAATAGTTCTCTAAAATCTCACCTCTCAAATTTGCCCCAAATAGTGCCCAACTCCAAATCTAATCGATGTAATTCCACAACTCTTTGTCAAAGAATTGGTTGAGCTATAAGATAATAAGCACAGTTGCTCCTCCTATTTATCCACTAGCAAATAAAAATCCTCCAAAACATCAATCATCTTTCATCTACCCATTACAAGGGCAATGATTTCACCCCCGAGACTTTATACTACGTGCATTCGCTACCATGTTAGCCTTCCTTGGATGATAGTTAAGTGTAAAATGATAATCTTCTAAGTGTTCAACCATCTTTATTTGCCTTAGATTTAGGTCTTTCTGCGTTAATATGTATTTGAGGCTCTTATGCTCCAAAAATACCTAAACCTTCCCTCCATATAGATAACATATCCATAACTTCAGAACAAACACTACCATTGCAAGTTCCACATTGTGTATGGGAAATTTTTTCTTGTGGATCCATAACTTGAGAGGAAACAGTACCACATCCCAAAGCTCTTAGAGAAGCATCCATGTACACATCATACCTCTCACCATTATCCAGAATGATAAGTACCAGTGTGGTAGTCAACTTCTCCTCCAGAGTAATAAAGACTAATTCACACTCCTCAGTCCACACAAATTTCTCTACCATCTTCGTAAGACGTGTCATCAGCATGGACAACCATGAGAACCCTTCCACACGCATCTTATAGTAGTTTGTCAAGCCTAGGAAACTATGGATCTCTGTCACATTCTAGGGTGGTTCCCACTTCATCATGACTTCAATCTTTGTAGGGACGGTTACTACTCCCTACTTTGACACCACTTGCCCGATAAATTTCACTTCCTTCATCCAAAAATGACATTTGCTCCTCTTGGCATACAATTTATGCTCCCTTAATGCCTGTAGTACCACCCTAATATGTTGTGTGTGCTATTTATGTATCCATGAATAGATCAGAATGTCATCAATAAATACAATAATAAACTAGTCCAAATATGGTCTAAACACTTTATGCATAAAATTCATAATGCTCCAAGAGCATTAGTCAATCCAAAAGGCATGACCATGTACTCAAAATGACCATACATCAAGTGAAAAATAGTCTAAGGAATCTCCTCCTCCTTGATCTCCAATTGATTATACCTAGTGTGAAGATAAATCTTGAAGTAATACTTAGAACCCCTCAATTGATCAAATAAATAGTCAATCCTTGGTAGTGGATACCTATTTTTCACTGTTACCCAATTCAATTTTTGATAATCCTTACATAACCTGAGAGTATTATATTGTTTCTTCAAAAAGAGGGCTAGGCTTCCCTAAGGTGAAGTACTTAGATGGATGACCCCAATAGCCAATAGTTGGTCTAACTTCTTCCTTAGCTCCTTCAACTTCAAAGGTGTCATATGATAAGAATCAATGGATATGGATTCAATACTGATGAACACATAATATTACATATTTAATGGCCTCATTACATGCATTTTAACTCAACTTTGCATTTAATTACTTAGAGCTAGTCGAATTTATGAATAATGTTAAAATTTTGATGTTCCATATAATCATAGGATAAATGATGACTTTCGAAATCCTGTAACTAAGTGTGGATGAGTGGTGAAAAGATGAACACATTACATGAGGATTAGGAGGCTTAAAAGTGAAAGAAATTAAGGCGGTAGAGGTACTTGGTATCATATGTACTGGTATCTATGCCTACTTGAATTTTGGTACCGGCACCCACATCATTTGGTAGTAGTACCTTTGGTTTTTCCCATTTTTGACCATGATCCATTTCGAAACTGAAAAATAGCGAAACATGAAAGTTTTAGAGCTGGATGTCCTCTATCTTTTGTCAAGTTTTCAGCTCCATAGGAAGCTGGGATCAAAAGTTATGAAATATTTACGAAAGATGGTCCTGAGTTAGTATCCCCCTTATGATCTACAGGTAGAAGGAAACTAAAACCTACTGGCAAGTTTTGCCTACTGGACAAAAAACTACCACAAACCTATCCAAATTTTTCGCTCACTGGAACAAAACCTACCAGTAGGTTTTTGATTGACCTACCAATAGGTTTTGTTGAAAACGCCAAATTTTGCAAATTAAGCTCCACATGCTTAGGGGCCCACCTATGTTTCTCCCACACATCCCCTGACATATTCTACATAAAATCATGCCTACAAAGACCCTAGAATCTGAATTTGGAAGATTTGGGATGGGAAAGGAAGAGAGAGAAGGAGGAGGCGTGGTGGGTTGTAGGCTAGGCTTGTCCTACCCTGTCCAAGGCATCAACTTAACTCCCATTGATGGGAGGCCTGTACACACAGGCTATAGGAGCCCTATGGACAAAAATGCAAAGGTCTCTACACCATTTATATAGATTAATCAAGCTATTAAGAATGAGAGGCTACCTAAGCTTAGGAGTAGTTTTAGAGAGAGAAGCTCAAAGAAGAAGATGAAGTTAGAGAGAGAAAGCTGGGTTTTCATATTTCTTTACCATTTTCAGTGTTGTAAGCTTTAAAATTACTTGTAATCTTTCCCCTTTTCACTTAAAACTCTTTTATTCTAGTTGTATGCAAATTTAGCTAGTTGTTTTTAATATTTGTATTTCAATTTCAATTTCAACATTTGGGTATTTGTATTTTGGTCATGAATGCTATTTCACTTATAATTTAGCTCTTTTCTTTCATTAATACAAGTTCTATGCTTCATTTCTCTGCCATGTTTCTTTACATTGTGTTGGACTTTTCTTTTATTATGAGTAGCTAGATTTTTAGTTGGCTAATCCAATGGAGATTTCCTCTTGGGTATGCTAAATCAACTCTCATCCATTCTTCCTTGTAGTGTAAAGTGCTTGGTTTGACTAGGTTGAGTGCGAACGTGGTTGTGAGCTCTTGATACACTGTAAACTTGTCATAGGGTATGCTTGAGCCTACACCTCCATTTTAGTCCCTCATTTCCTACGAATCAATCGAACACCTAGGCACCATTGGAAGCATGTTTTGAGTTGATTGGACATTCCCATTAGAATGACCTCTTCGGATTAGTCAACCTTGTTTTCCATTGCATTTTAATCAAAATCTCACTCACCAAAACACAAATTCACAAGATTTTATACTTTTTCTTTTTTAAAAAATTACCTTTTCCATAATTTCACCTTCCTTCCCTGAGGAGACGACCTTGGAATACCCATTCCAAGTAAAACACAACACTTGCAAGTCTCTCTTTGGTTGGGGAGCACTTTTGCGCACACACTTATTTTGTTCATTCACACACGTTTTTCTCATTTCTACCATTGAACCCAAGGGAGAGTGACACTCATCTATTCGTATAAGCCATATACACAGAATCTGGGTTGATGTTTGGAGATTAGGGAGAATGACATCCAAGCATTTTTTGCACTGCTGCCGAGGAAGGCAAAGCATCGAGTTCGAATGTGATTTGGGACGGCATAGGTAAGTCTCATGATTTTCATCACGAGCCAAGGTATGTCATCTCATTTGTAAATAGTTTGTTGTAGTTTGTGTTTTATGTTATGTTTTCTAATTTTTATGAAAATGTGTTAAATGCCCCAAATTTTGAAAATGTGTGTGAGATTTGTGATGAGTATGAGCACATCACTAGTGAGTACCCATTAAATTATACGGTTCAAGACTTTGCATGTGAAGGATCAATTTCAATATTGGGCCCCAAAAAGTTTTACCCCGACCATTATGTTGCAATGAGTTATGCGAGTACTGGTTGGGAGAATGAACCTTATAATTTTTCATCAGATTTCATACCACCAAATGAATTTTGCCACTACATATGAGGACTCAACCAAACAAGACAAGGAAAATACTCTTTGCGATTTTATGCTATACCAAATGGAAGTTAATGCCCAAGTAGCCCTGCAATTTTCTGAAATTGGAGATGACCTTATTGCATTGACTAATGTCATAATTACTAATTGTAAAGAACAACATTTTGAGCATAGTCAACGTATTGAAGACGCTCGTTTTCTATAGAATGCAAATTGATGTTGAATCTTCCACCACACTTGATTGTGAAAATTTTAATGAAGTTATTATCTCACATGAGGCTAATAAGCCCAAGGTCACATCACCATCAAAGAATGGTGTTGAGGTTCACAATTTTCAACTTGGGGAGGGCATTGAAATGGAGTTAAGTGTAGAAATTTATAAAGACAAATTGTATACTCCATTTGTGGAATGGTATAAACTTGTGTGCACCCCTATTTTGTTGAGAATTTTGAATCATTATTTTTTTTTGTTGGATAGATTGGTTAGGAAGGACAATTATACACCAAAAAAAATTTAAAATCAAGAAAAATTAATGGGCGCAAGCTCATATCTGAAGTGAAGCCATATTGACATGAGTCATTTTTATTTTGCTTTCATGTACATAGTAGTTAGATTTCTTTTATTGTTATTTTTTTTTTTTTTAGAATGTTTTACTATAGATTTGAGCATGAAGTTGGTTACCTCTCCCTAATTTGTACTCATTTAATTTTGAGCTTCATCGTAACAAATCTTATATAGTGTCATGTTTGAGTCTAACTTGGGAGGTGTAAACAAGCTTTTTTGTGTTGTCGAATGATCATAGACATCATGACCTTTAAGAACTAGAAGAAAAAATTTCACGCCATAAGAGATAGTTAGAGAAATCCAAAACAATGGAGATATAGTTCTTGATATTTGAAAGTCCAAGAGATGGAGATGAAGAAATGGTAGTGGAAGAAAGAGGCATTGAAGTAGAAGACGAGGATGCAGCAGTAGAGGGATTAGCAATTGAAGAGAAGCTTGAAGAAGACATGGTGTGAGGCGGTTGGAAAAGTTGATAAGAGAGAAAAAGTTTTAGGTTTTGGCTCTTATACCCATTATTCTACAACTAAGGAAGGCATGTATGATTTTCACTGAGATACAATGGAAGAAGAAGCAAATCTTCTCTACAAAAAAAAAAAAAAATTCAAGTAATTCACTTTTGTATCTTTCCCTTCCAACCCTTTTTCGAAAAGAATATTTATTAATTCAACTTCTTTACATTTGCCCATTTGAATTGGAGGGAAGTATGATTTTCAATGAGAATAAACATAGAAATGTTTATGCTGAAAATTGACCTTCCATTACAACATGACATAAGATGGGTGAAAATATAATTTTATTTCAGTAAACAATTCTTAAAAAAAAAGTTTGTTTAAGAGAAAAAAAGTGAAAGTGAACTGCCTATTCTTAAACAAAAGGGAGTACTAGTAATCTACTCAATACATCTAGAAATAATAACCCCATGATAATGTAAATATAGAAAATTTGAAGGGAAAAAATAAAACTCTGCATGTGAGGGAAAGACAAGAAATTACCCATCAGCTTATTTTTTAGCGCCATTCCTCCCATACTTGCAACCTCTTTAAATGTCGTGCTCCATCATTTTACTTTGTACATCCATTCTCTGTCTTTCGTGGGTTTAATTACTAATATCTTGTTTTGATGCGTTTACCAGAATTCTTGTTGGATACTTAACTTTAAAAGGATCCAGATCATAGAAGACAAGCAAAATTGCATGAACTTTAGACTTCCTACGGTGTTCAAGAATTGTCTCAACTTCATAAAGGCACACTTTGGAAGATATGTAGTCTATTTAGAAGACAATTATTGATATTCTCCACTGTTTGATTGCTTTATGTAATTTCGACTTCATGTTCTCACCCCACTTGATCTCATCATCATCTCTAAAGTTGTGAAATCCAACACTTAACAAAGCTGTGTAAAGATAATCTGTAAAGATTCTACGGGTATCAAGAACACGTCATATATATACACTCAGAAGTTGAAGAGGAGGAATTTTTTTTTTTTTTTTTTGGGTTTCACAATAGCCATTGAGAGAGAAAGCAAAGGGCAGGAATGTTAGGGATTGAGTAATAGATGCATTGAAAGCGCTAGGGGCTCTTCGAGGAAAATAATTTGCTTTTCTATTTCTCCAAACATGGATCTAATTGAGCTTGTTAATTTTTCACTAAGGTGAATTATATATTATCTCCATGGTGGACTATGGAAAGGCACTATTCACAGACAGTGTTCCCTTATTATAACCATGGGTCTATCCATTTAGAATAACCATGAGCCTATCATTTATGACCATGGATCCATATCTATAACTAGCTATTCCTTTCTCTTTTCTTCTTTTATTTGACTTTTTTCAAAAAGCTATTGATCCGATTGAAATCCCTTCCAACATATTTTCCTTTTATTTTATTTATTTTTTATAAATTACCTAGCAGGAATCTAAGTGAGAATCATTATACATAAGTGACTCCCTCACTCTTTTTGTTTTTAAAAGAAAATGATATTCATTTCATTAATCCAGAGGCATTACATCTTTTTTGAGGAGGGATGACAAAAACGAAGGAATCACCTCCTTCCATAGAGTTGGAACAATACAATTTATCGCAAATTTAGTTAGGCAATTAGCAATCTTATCTCCATGCCTGGGAGTCCACGAAGCTGATAAGGAAACAAACTTAGTCGCNAGCAATCTTATCTCCATACCTGGGAGTCCACGAAGCTGATAAGGAAACAAACTTAGTCGCAAAAGCTTGAATTTGTTCAAAATTGCCTATCTCCAATAAATCCACTTGATTTTTCTGAATATCATCTATTACAACCTTGGAATCACCTTCAATTATAATCTTATCATATCCAAGGTCATGCCCCAATTGAACTATCATGAATGCTGCTAAAGTTTCCACATTGTTAGCACTAAATTGCCCAACAATTTTTTGGTTGTAACTTGTTAGAAAATGGCCACTGTTGATGCATATGAATTTAGCTTTAAAGAAAAGCACGTGCATGCCAAAGTCACGTGAAAAAAACTATCACAAGGCAGGTACAAGAGTCATGGGGTGTGCGATCTGGTGAGATACATCTCCTAACTACATCACCAATTTCACTCACCCAATTCCAGGATAATAGCTCAAACCAGATCCAATTGTTGAAAAGGAGTTCCACTTTATTGGCACCTTATTTGAAAAGTAGCTAAAAGAGCTTACATGGTAAAGGAGGCTGGAAGCCTATAAAGGAAAAGGGGCAATCTAGGAACCAAGTAAGTAATTCCTCTCAGCTCAATTCTAGTCAATCATTTTCACCTTTACTAACTTAATCATCGAATTGTCGATTCCCAGAACCCCTTCGGTCCTTGACTTCTTTGCAAATGAATCCAAAGATCGCTAGGTCATCAAACAATCTACTAGTACTGCTTTTGGGATCAACAGTTGACACCGTTTGTGGGAATCACTTGATCACAAATTTAAAATCCTATGGTAGTAACAAGGGCATCAAAGGAGCCGGCAGCTGACTAGACACTTGAACACCCTAGTACCCACCCATTGGGATGAAGGGCAGTGCCCCACCAGAAAAGGAGCTAGCAAAGGTGAAAAGGTTGGAGAAAGCAATTGAGGAATTGAAGAAGCAAAATCAACAAATCCTCCAACTCTTGGAGTGAGATCAGTTCAAATTAAGGAGTATGTAGGAGATAACTATGACAATAACCAAAGTCAAAACGAGGTTGCTCAACCTTAGATCAATGGTTGATGGGAACAAAACTTCCATGAAGTGAATGAAAATTTAGGGAATGTCATGAACTCAGTAAAAGACTAGGCCCCCAAAGTCTTCGAGGCCCTTGTCCAACATACTGAGTCACCATTCACATAAGCAATTGTGAATTAACCCCTACCACAAAGGTTCAAGAGGCTAGTCATCAAGATGTTTGATGGGACAAAGGGCCTATTAGATCATCTAAAAACTTACAGATCTCTAATAATGCCCCAAAATGTCCCAAACCAAATCATATGTCGAGCTTTCACCACCACACTTAAAGGAATGGCAAGACACTGATTCAATAAGTTGAAGCCGAGCTCAATTGATACATTTGGTGAGTTGAGCACTTCCTTCATCTCGCATTTCGTTGGAGGACGGGCCCATAAACGACCACCGATCTACCTCCTAAAATGTAAAGCAGTCCAGGGGAGAGATATTATGAGAATATGTCAATCACTTCACTAAGGAGTCTCTACAAATTGATAATGTAAATGAAAAGGTTGCCCTAACCACTTTTATGAAAGGATTGCAATCTTCCCAGTTCCTCTTCACTCTCTTCAAAAAGTTGCACACATCCTTGGCAAAGCTCTTTACAAGATCCCAGTGCTACATGAATGCTAAAGATACTCTCCCTAGCTTGGAGAAGCCAGGAGGATAGACGAATGGATCGGATAGATCACAAAAGGAGGAGGGACTCATCAAGTAAGAAGGAAAGAGTCAGAAGTCCAAAGAAGAACTGTACTAAGAGTGTCAGTGCAAGATTGGCTAGGTCCTCGCATTCCCAATGACCCAGCTCAAAAGTACACTTCCCTAAACACCTCTATAGAGCATATCCTCTTCCAGGTACAGAATGAGAGGATCCTTCAATGGATAGGAAAGATGAAGACACATCCCAATAAGAGGTCCAAGGACAAGTATTGCCGTTTCCATAGGGACCACAACTACAACACGAAAGATTGCCAAGTCTTGAGGGACCAAATAGAAGATTTAATTCAAAAAGGACACCTCAGGAGGTATATAAAGCGTCGAAAATAAAAGAGGAACAATGTTCAACCCCACCGAGAGAAAGTTCCTCACTAGCAACTAGTAAGAGAGGTTGTGGTGATTTCTTGAGGCTTCGCAAGAGGAGGAGAAAGTAGCTCTGCTAGGCCAGCTCATGCTTAAAAAATAAAGTCCGAGCTAGATGTGAGCTCGATAAATCCAAGGAAGAAGGCATGAACGAAACCTCCGATTGCTTCCTCCAAAAGATATTTGAATGGTGTTCAGCACCTGCGTGATGATCCGCTGGTGGGTTACCTTGACAATCACAAAATTACGTCATAAAAAGGGTTCTTGTAGATAGTGGGAGCTTGGGAAACATCATATTTTCTCTAGCCTTTAAGATGAACATTGGTAGAGAGAGACTAACCCCACTAGTTGAGCCACTCATTGGATTCTTAGGGGAGAAGACTCATCCCATTGGATCTATTGTTATACCAGTCACAGTTGGGTTGGCCCCATGGAAAACTACAGTCATGACAAATTTCTTGGTACTAAACTGTCCTTCAATGTATAATGTCGTCTTGGGTTGCCAAAGCCTCAATGCAATGAGGGCAATCTTGTCCATGTACCATCTCCTCATGCAATTTCCAACCAAGGAAAGGGTTGGAGAAGTGGATGGGGATCAGATTGCATCCTAAGAGCATTACATGCTGTGACGCCTCTAAAACCGGGGGTCCCGTTGACCTTCCGTCAACCCGCGGAAATACCCATGATTGTCGCATAACCCGACATCATGTCTATCACATCC
>CAUOFW020005591.1:300222-377257 GCA_963454935.2 Ilex paraguariensis
ATTTGTCACCTAGTTGTCTCATAAAATGTGTAAAATTCGACTATCTCAGAAATTGATAAAAATTGACGTGGCAACTCAATTTTATGATACAAATCCAACGGTGAGGTCTGTTGCATCATCCGAGCTTTACAAAAATACTGATTTTAAACCCGCAGTATAGTGACAAATTACCATTTTGCCCTTTTTCGAAAAAAATTCAAATTTACTCGAGTTTTACACATGTCCTCCATGAGGGCAAAGCGGCAAGAAACCCTCCAAGTATGTTCCCCATATCACATAGAGGACCCAAAACACCTGCAGCCTGTAGAAGACTTAGAGCCCATCCAAATTGAAAACTCCTCTGAGCAGGTCACCTTTATATAAAAAATGCTCAAAGAAATCCTAAGGGCTTCGTTGATAGAGTTCCTCAACTCTAACAAGGACGTCTTCTCTTGGAGGCAATCTGATATGAGTAGGGTTGACCCCACAATAATTGTTCATGAGCTGAATTTTAATCCAAACTTTAAGCCAATTCGGCAAAAACAACAAAGCTTCACCACAGAATGCAATCAGGCAATAAAGGAAGAGGTTACAAAGATATTGGATGTCAAATTTGTCGGAGCATTCTTGTATCCACTATGGCTAGCCAATGTGGTATTGGTGAAAAATGCAAGTGGAAAGTGGCAACTTTGTATAGATTTCACTTATCCAAACAAAGCTTGCCCAAAGGATTGCTTTCCATTTCTAAGAATCGACATCCTAGTAGACACCATAGCTAGTTACGAGTTTCTCTCCTTTATTGATTCATTCTCAGGGTACACCAGATTCTGACGTATGAACCAAATTAGGAGAAGACCTCCTTCATAATAGAGGATAAGACTTCCTACTATAAGGTCATGTTGTATGGGTTAAAAATGCAGGCGCCACTTACCAACGTCTAGTGAACCAAATGTTCAAGGAGCTCATTAGCCATTTATTGGTGGTATATGTTGATGACATGCTTGTCGAGAGCCTCTGAACCATTGAACATATAGAGCATCTAAGGGGGACATTCGATATCCTTAGAAGGTTCAACATGAAATTGAATCTAGCTAAATGCTCCTTTGGGTATCCTCGGGGAAGTTCTTAGATTTCATGGTGATCCAAAAGAGAATAGAGACCAATTCAAAGAAAATCAAGACACTAGTGGACATGAGATCCCCAAGAAACATTAAAGAAGTCTAGGTATAATGACTCACAACTTGTATTAACACAGCTTTGAGGTGATTATGAAGCTAGAGAGCCACGTATGAGTATTTACCAAAAGGTTATAAATGATAGAATAGCATGCTTTGAATGCTTTGAGTTCACCCAGTTCCAAAGGACACATAATTCTCATAGAGATTCACTAGCAAGACTAGCATCCGCACTCTCGGATAGTTTAACTAGGACAATATTGGTGGAACTCTTGCCAAAGCCAAGAACTGGTAGAGCTGGTACGAACCTAGTCCAATAAGAGCCAAGCTAGATGGATGAGATGGCGGTATATCTACAACACAAGATACTACCTCTATAGACCCAAGAAGCTCAAAAGATAAGAAGAAGAGCCTTGAGATATGTGATCCTAAACCAAATTCTCTATAAGAGGGGCTATTCACTCCCGTATTTAAGGTGTTTAACCCTAGAAGATTCTGCCTATGTCCTCGCAAAAATTCATGAGGGAATATGTGAAAATCATTTTAAAGGTCATTTCCTGGCACAGAAGGTCCTTAGACAAGGCTACTTCTAGCCTACAATGAAGAAAGATGCCCTGAGTTACGTGAAAAAGTGGGAGAAATGCCAGAAGTTTGTAGCAGTTCTGAGGCTCCTAGAAGAAAGGCTCACGCCAATCACGAGCCCATGGTTGTTTGCTCAATGAGGAATTGATATTGTGGGGCCTCTCCCAATAGGAAAGGGTCAAAATAAGATTGCAATCATTACAATAGATTACTTCACCAAGTGGGCAAAAGCAGAGCCATTGGCAAAAATAAGAGCAAAAGATCCAGAACTTCGAATGAAAATCAATTGTTTGTAGGTTTGGTATACCAGTTGTCATAATAAGTGACAATGGCAAATAGTTTGATAATGACAAGTTCAGGAAGTTTTGCTCCAAGCTTTGGATTCACAACCATTATTCTTCCCTAGGTCATCCATAGGCGGATGGGCAAGTAGAGGTAACAAATCGAACATTGTTGCGAAACATCAAAACTAGGTTAGAGCGGTCCAAAGGCCTCTAGATATAATAGCTCCCAAGTATCCTATAGGCGTATAGAACCATAGTAAAGGATACCAATGGGAAAAACACCTTTTGCTTTAACTGTTGGAATAGAAGTAGTAATCCAGGCAGAGATAGGAATGGCAACTTATCAGACCAAGGAGTTAGATCTTAGCATCAACAATCAGTTACTTGCAATCAATCTAGATTGGCTCAAAGAAAAAAGAGAGGAATCTCAATCAAGGATGGCTGCATACCAAAGCCAAGTCTCCAAATACTATAATGCTTAGGTGAAACCAAGTCAGTTCATGGTCAATGACTTGGTACTCAGGAAAGTTATTCAAGCCACCAAAAATTCAGGAAAAAGGAAGCTGAGGGCAACCTAGGAAAAAGCTTACCGAGTAATAAAGATAGTAAGACCTAGGACTTATCATTTAAAAACTCTCAAAGGAACAAGGCTACCACATCCTTGGAATGTGGAACACTTGAAAAAATTCTACCAGTAGCTCACTAGGAGCTATGCTTCATGTACTTCCTTCCAATAAAATTATGTTTCCAATAAAAGATTGAAGTTTTTCTTCAATTTTTTAGCAAGTGTAAAACTAGGATCACAAGATTGGGACTTTCAAGCCCCTTAAATTAGCTCAGATTGGGTCTACTTAAACCAACAGATGTAAGATTGGGACTTTCAAGCCCCTTAACTTAGCTAAAATTGGGTCTACTTGACCCAATAAAAGTAAGATTGGGACTTTCAAGTCCCTTAACTTAGCTCGGATTGGGTCTACTTAACCCAACACAAGCAAGATTGGGACTTTCAAGCTCCTTAGCTTAGTTCGGATTGCGTCTACTTAACCCAACAAAAGTAAGATTGGGAATTTCAAGTCCCTTAGCTTGGCTTGGATTGGGTCTACTTGACCCAATAGAAGCAAGATTGAGACTTTAAAGCTCTACAAAAATATCTCGGAATGAACTTACCTAGCACAACAAAAATAAGGATTATCCAAATATAGTCTCCTTTGCAAGATTAATATTCTTACAAAAGACAAGGGGGTAAGGGAAGGAGCAAGGAAGCAATGCAAAGCAATACGACTTAAAAGTCCTTGTCTCATTAGATAACCTGTGCAATCTTCAAAAGTGTTAAGGCTCAGTCAGGCCCTCTCTAGTGCTATCTTGTTGAAGAAGATCCTTGTCCCCAGCTTTGCTTTCCTAAGGCAGTAGTCATAGCCACCAGCTCTGTTGCTGGCCCTACATCATCATCCTTTGAAGCTATTGTTGGTCCCTCAATATCATAAGGGATTTCCTCTACAATATCCAGAAGAGGACCAAGGCCCGGGAAGGCAAGTCTCTCTGGGGTAATTAAACTCCTAGGAGGTCTAGGACCTCCCTTAGTAGCACGGGCAATCCTCGCCTGTCCAGTTGAGCTCAAAGGAGGCCACTCCTATACAAACACAAACAGGCAGGAGTTATTAAGAGTGAAAAAGGCAAGCGTATATAGCAAAGGTCATAACAAAACTTGCCTACGTTGTTTAGAGGATACCAAAGCAAGGGAACCCGCAAACCAAATCCTATAACTCCCTTAAACTCCCAACCATTCTTGGAGACGAGAAAGAATCTTCCTTCCTAGCAATGAGGGGGATGTAAAAGCTCAAAGATGAGCTCAGACATATCTTCCCTTCAGAGGAAGTAGTAAAAGCTAATGGGCCAGGCCCAATGGCCCAACTCATGTTATAAGCTCAGTCTGAATAAAGAGCCTAACTTGAAGAGATTCAATGGGTCCAGCCCAAGGGAGGTCCACACCCAGTCAAGCTCATCAGCTTTCGAGGAGCTACATCACCAAGGGAGTAAGCAGGGTCATCCAAGAGCCTCATCCATGCCGCCTTGGAAGAAGTCAACCACCATGTCATCCTTGGACCTAATCTTAAGGGGAGCTCTGTAATTGGCTCATCTGTTGAGAAGATAGCACCAGCTCCACCAGATTCGCTACTTAGTTACTGAAAAGGCACCTCAGTCTGTTGAAAGCCACTATAAACTGTAAGCCCGCCAATACTNTTAAGAGTGAAAAAGGCAAGCGTATATAGCAAAGGTCATAACAAAACTTGCCTACATTGTTTAGAGGATACCAAAGGAAGGGAACCCGCAAACCAAATCCTACAGCTCCCATAAACTCCCAACCATTCTTGGAGACGAGAAAGAATCTTCCTTCCTGGCAATGAGGGGGATGTAAAAGCTCAAAGATGAGCTCAGACATATCTTCCCTTCAGAGGAACTGGTAAAAGCTAATGGGCCAGGCCCAATGGCCCAACTCATGTTATAAGCCCAGTCTAAATAAAGAGCCTAACTTGAAGAGATTCAATGGGTCCAGCCCAAGGGAGGTCCACACCCAGTCAAGCTCATCAGGTTTCGAGGAGCTACATCACCAAGGGAGTAAGCAGGGTCATCCAAGAGCCTCATCCATGCCGCCTTGGAAGAAGTCAACCACCATGTCATCCTTGGACCTAATCTTAAGGGGAGCTCTGTAACTGGCTCATCTGTTGAGAAGATAGCACCAACTCCACCAGATTCGCTACTTAGTTACTGAAAAGGCACCTCAGTCTGTTGAAAGCCACTATAAACTGTAAGCCCGCCAATACTTGGGGGGCATCGAGCACATCTATTATCACTCTCCCCTCTCTCTCATTGTTGTATTCCTCTACTTTTCCTACACTCCTCGAAGTAATAAAATATCCAAGCCACCCTAGCCCTTCATAGTGGATGTAGGTCACATTAACCGAACCACTCTACATCTTCGCCTTGCTTGAGTTACTCTCTCTCTTTATTTAATTACTGTATTAATTAATGATCACTTGGCCAGTGGTAAATAAAACTAATTTATGCATCATTAGTTTGGTGCCATCTGTGGGAATCAATAAATTCTCACTTAATCACTTTTCTTGTTGTACCTATGGTGATCACCACCGATTCCATAAATTAGTCTGAAGCCAATCAACCATGAGAGGAGGAGGTTGCCCCTCCACCAACCATTCTTGTTTCGAAAGAACAGTAGATGCTAAAAACAATGCAGTAGCTCGTAACTCAGAATCATCAGATCCTGCAACTGATGCTTGTTGGACAAAAAAGAAGTGCACAACCCGAAGGACATCAAGCTAGAGGAGCTCCATGCCCTGGGCATCAAGGAGCTCCCCACTTGGGCACCCCCTTGGAAGCCCCCTTAGATGCCCCATATAGGGGAGCCACTCATCAGAACTATAAGGGACCTCCACCTCCTCCTCTAGCTCCCTCTTCCCCTGGTGGAGAAGCTCGTTTCCAAGAGGATTAGGGCAAAAATCAAAGTGTGGAGCATGGGATTCATCTGCATGAAAATTTTAAAGGAGCCCCTAATCACTGGGACAAAAAAATTAAAGAGGTGCAGAATCAACTAGGTGACATCTTCAACGCTATGAAGACACAAGGACTCAAGACTATGGACTATCTCGTAAGGCAAACTACCATGTCTTTTGTGCCAGACATAGCAAACTACCCCTTCCCCAAAAGTTCAAAATGTCATCCTTCGAAACCTTTGACAGTACAAAAAACCCACTTGATCACCTCAAAACCTACAAGTCCTTAATGCAACTACCCAATGTCCCAACAAAATCATGTGTAGAGCATTCCCGACTACTCTAAAGGGATCAACTCAACAATGGTTCGCCAAGCTCACCCCAGCCTCCATTGGCTCCTTTTGTTGAACTAAGTAGGTCCTTTGTGTTACACTTCATTAGACGACATCACTACCCATATGCTAAGCATAAAGTAGGATTGAGACGAAAGCCTAAGGAGTTACCTTACTCATTTTAACGAGGTCCTCTAGATTAAGGAGCCCAATGACATGGTCATCATGACCGCCTTCTTGGGAGGCCTTCGTTCATCAAGTTTCCTCTTTTCAGTGATGAAGTGTCCACCAAAGAGTATGTCAGAGTTGCTAGCAAAAGCCCAAAAATACATGAACGCTATGGACATCACCAGGGTCAAGCAAGGTGAATCGTCACGAACAGAGGAGAAAAGAAAAGAAAGAGGCAAAGAAGACAACAAGGAGAGCGAAAACAAAAGAGGCAGGACAAAAAAGGTGTTTGTCAAAGACTGACTTGGTCTTGCCCTTCAGAGAGAATGACAAATCTTCACTTCCTTTAATGCCACTATTAAGCACAACCTATTCCAGATCTAGGATGACCTCGCAGTGAAATGGCTAGGGAGAAAGAAATCTCCCTCAAACTGCAGGAATCCAAACAAATATTGCCGCTTCCAACGTGATCATGGCCATAACACAGATGATTGTTATGATCTCAAAAAATAGATTAAAGAGCTCATACAAAGTGGTTATCTACGCCAGTATGTTGTTGGTAGGGGTCAAGCGCCATCACCACCTCATAATCAGGAGGACCAGCAACCCCTTGGAGAAATTCATACCATCTCTGGAGGGCTTGCGGGAGGAGGAGAATCCCTCTCAACCACAAAAGCCCATGCTAGAAAGGCTAGGCACATTGATGACCTGTGCCTGTCTAAGACATTCAAGCAAGGAAGTCATGAGGTTATATCCTTTTCGGACAAGGACCTAGAAGGAATTCAACACCCCCACAATGACCCTCTGGTGCTAATCATGACTGTGGCCATTTTCCAAGTACGAAGGATTCTTGTAGACAGCGGTAGCTCTGCGGACATCTTGTTAGCAGAAGCCTATGACAAGCTCAAACTTGGGAGTGAAAGACTGTAGCTCATCAGGTTACCCCTCATCAGATTCTCAAGGGAGAATGTGTATCCCCTAGAGTCCATCACCTTACCAGTTATCGTTGGCTCAACACCTTGGAGCTCCATAGTCATAGTGAACTTCTTGGTGATAGACTGTTCGTCAACCTACAACGTCATCATGGGGCGACCTGCTCTTAACACCCTAAGAACCATGCCCTCCATTTATCATCTGATCCTCCATTTGTCAATTCCAAATGGAATCGGAGAAGTTCAAGGAGATCAGGCTGCTACAAGAGAATTCTACATCTCTTCCATGAAGACCATGTAGCCATAAGAAGCACTACAGGTGGAGGTGCTTGACCCTAGAGATGATGTCGCATTAGAAAGGGGAGAACCAGTAGAGCAGCTCACACCAGTGGTCCTGGACAAGAAGCATCCAAATGGAAGAGTGTACATTAGCTCCTCCCTTCTTGAGAATTTAGTCCAACAACTCACCAATTTTCTAAGGCGCAATATGGACGTGTTCACANGACACAGATGATTGTTATGATCTCACAAAATAGATTAAAGAGCTCATACAACGTGGTTATCTATGCCAGTATGTTGTTGGTAGGGGTCAAGCGCCATCACCACCTCATAATCAGGAGGACCAGCAACCCCTTGGAGAAATTCATACCATCTCTGGAGGGTTTGCGGGAGNGCCAGTATGTTGTTGGTAGGGGTCAAGCGCCATCACCACCTCATAATCAGGAGGACCAGCAACCCCTTGGAGAAATTCATACCATCTCTGGAGGGCTTGCGGGAGGAGGAGAATCCCTCTCAACCACAAAAGCCCATGCTAGAAAGGCTAGGCACATTGATGACCTGTGCCTGTCTAAGACATTCAAGCAAGGAAGTCATGAGGTTATATCCTTTTCGGACAAGGACCTAGAAGGAATTCAACACCCCCACAATGACCCTCTGGTGCTAATCATGACTGTGGCCATTTTCCAAGTACGAAGGATTCTTGTAGACAGCGGTAGCTCTGCGGACATCTTGTTAGCAGAAGCCTATGACAAGCTCAAACTTGGGAGTGAAAGACTGTAGCTCATCAGGTTACCCCTCATCAGATTCTCAAGGGAGAATGTGTATCCCCTAGAGTCCATCACCTTACCAGTTATCGTTGGCTCAACACCTTGGAGCTCCATAGTCATAGTGAACTTCTTGGTGATAGACTGTTCGTCAACCTACAACGTCATCATGGGGCGACCTGCTCTTAACACCCTAAGAACCATGCCCTCCATTTATCATCTGATCCTCCATTTGTCAATTCCAAATGGAATCGGAGAAGTTCAAGGAGATCAGGCTGCTACAAGAGAATGCTACATCTCTTCCATGAAGACCATGTAGCCACAAGAAGCACTACAGGTGGAGGTGCTTGACCCTAGAGATGATGTCGCATTAGAAAGGGGAGAACCAGTAGAGCAGCTCACACCAGTGGTCCTGGACAAGAAGCATCCAAATGGAAGAGTGTACATTAGCTCCTCCCTTCTTGAGAATTTAGTCCAACAACTCACCAATTTTCTAAGGCGCAATATGGACGTGTTCACAAGGTCGCACAAGGACCTAGAAGGCATCAACCTTGAGTTCACCAAACACCGCCTCAATTTCGACCCTTATTAAAAGCCTATTCGCCAAAAACTAATGAGCGTCTCCACTGAAAGGGTGCAAGCGATGGACAAAGGGGTGGGAAAGCTAATCAAAAATGGAGCAATTAGAGAAGTGACCTATCCTGTGTGGCTATCAAATGTGGTGATGGTGACTAAAGCCAACGAAAAGTGGTGCCACTATGTCGACTTCACCAAACTCAACAAGGCGTGCCCTAAAGACATCTACCCATTGCCATGAATTGAACTTCGTATCGACGTCATTACAGGCCACGAATTGCTCACCTTTGTAGATGAATACTCTGGATATAACCATATCAACATGCATCTCCCTGACCAGGAGAAGACGTCATTCGTCACTCCAAAGGGAATCTATAATTTCAAGGTCATGCCCTTTAGACTAAAAAATGCGGGAGCAACCTACCAACGGCCGATGAACAAGATGTTCCAGTCTCAGATCAGGAAAATAATAGAGGTATATGTAGACGATATACTAGTAAAAAGTCTCACTGCAGTAAACCACATAGATCACCTTCAAGAAACCTTCGATGTTCTCAAGTCATACCGCATGAAGTTGAACCTTGAGAAGTGCATCTTTGGCGTCGGATCAGGAAAGTTCTAAGGCTTCATGGTCAACCAGAGGGGAACTGAGGAGAATCTTGACAAGATCAAAGTCATCCTAGACATGGAATCACCCACCACAACCAAGTAGCTCCAACACCTCAACAGAAGAATCGCAGCACTCAACAAATTTGTTTCTAAGTCTGTAGATAAGTGTTTGCCCTTTTTCAAGATTCTTTGGAAAGCCTTTGAGTGGGGACCTAAGGCAAAATAAGCTTTTCAAAAGCTTAAAGCTTATTTGGCTACACCCCCGTTCTTTTCACATGCTACTTCAGGTGAAACCTTATACTTATATCTCTTTGCTTACCCATCGGCAATAAACTCCATCCTCATCAGGGACAACAAAGGAGTACAAAAGCCTATTTATTATGTGAACATGGCATATCGACAAGCAAAAATAAGATATTCAGGATTAGAAAAGTTGGCACTCGCCCTGATTTCAACAACAAGGCATATGCGATATTACTTCCAGAGTCACACCATCATCGTTGTCGTAGACCAGCCTCTAAAGAGGGTACTATGGAAACCAGACGTCTCTAAAAGACTCCATAAGTGGGCAGTAGAGCTAGGTGAGTTCGATGTCNTTCAACAACAAGGCATATGCGATATTACTTCCAGAGTCACACCATCATCGTTGTCGTAGACCAGCCTCTAAAGAGGGTACTAGGGAAGCCAGACGTCTCTAAAAGACTCCATAAGTGGGCAGTAGAGCTAGGTGAGTTCGATGTCCAGTACCAACCAAGGATAGCCATCAAAGCACAAGCCCTAGTAGACTTTGTTGTCGAGCTCACACCGACGAAGGATGAGGACAATGGACCCTCAACACCTCAACAAGCCTCATCAAAAACTCACCNAGTAGACTTTGTTGACGAGCTCACACCGGCGAAGGATGAGGACAATGGACCCTCAACACCTCAACAAGCCTCATCAAAAACTCACCCAGACACTCAAGCACCAAGGCCTGGTGCCCTTCAAGGGCACCCAAGGAGTCCTAGCACCAACAACAGGTGCCTTGACGTCTCCCACGGCCTCTAAGGTCCACTCTCTATCGCCTCCCTAGAAGCTCTACGTTGATGGCCCTTCGACTAGCGAAGGAGGTGGAACAGGCCTAATCTTGACCAACTCGGACGGCACCCCCATCAAGTTTGTCGTGAAGCTCCACTTTACAGCCTCCAATAATGAGGCAGAATAAGAAGCCCTCCTCTTTGAATTAAGGTTGGAAATTGAAATGGGAGCAGAATAGCTCAGCACTTATAGTAACTCTCAGTTAATAGTCAACCAAGTGAAGGACAAGTTCAAAGCAAAAGGAACCAGTTGCTTACTAAGTTCCACTACTTCCAGATCTATCACATCCCAAAGAAAGACAATATCATTACAGATGCACTTGTTAGGCTAGCCTCATCCTTGGAAGTTCCACTAGCACCAACATTCATCGGTCACTAGTTCAAGCCAAGCAGGCTAGATGTGAAAGCCATTAGCATCAACTGCACATCTACCGAGATAAACTAGATGACCCCAATAAAGGCATACCTTTAGGAGGGCGCATTGCCAGACGACCCATTGGAAGCCAAGAAGCTCAAGATAAGAGCCTCCAAGTTCACCATATTGCAGGACATACTGTACAAAAAGGGCTACTCCCTACCATTATTACATTGTCTCTCCACAGAGGAAGCTAACTATGCCCTAAGAGAAAACAATGAAGGAGTTTGTAGAAATCACTCTAGAGGACACTCCCTTGCCCATAAGGCACTCAGATAGAGTTATTTCTGGCCTAACATGGTGGGGGATGCCCAGGAGTTCACCAAGAAATGTGAAAAATGTCAACGCTTTGCCACTATGCCCAAACAGCCACCAGAAGAGCTAACAGTTATCACAAGTCCATGGCCCTTCTCCAAATGGGGCATCAAAATCTTGGGCCCTTTGCCTCTAAGCAAGGGGTAATGCAAGTTTGTGGCAGTAGCCATAGACTACTTCAAAAAGTGGGTAGAGGCCGAATCCTTAGCAAAGATAATAGACACAAAGGTCAAGGGTTTCATCTGGAAGAACCTGATCTGCTACTGTGGAGTACCCAATGCCATATTCAGCAACAACATCAAGCAATTAGACAACAAGCTCCTAAACTCGTTCTACGCCAACCTCCAAATAAAGCAACCCTATTCCAGCCCAACGCACCCTCAAGCAAACAGGCAGGCAAAGGTTACAGTCAGAACAATACTACACAACCTAAAGACAAGGCTAGAAAAAGCAATGGGTCTTTGAGTGGACAAACTCCCAAGTGTATTATGGGCCTACCAAATGACTCCAAGGAATCTGACTGAAGAAACTCCTTTCTCACTCGCCTTTGGAACTGAGACAGTCGTATCGGTGGAAATTAGGGAACATTCTCTAAGGGTCCAACACCACGACCCCATCACCAATGAGAAAGGGCTCCGCATCAACCTCAACTTGGTAGAGGAGGAAAGAGAAATGGTGATGGTACGGAATACGGAGTACAAGCACAGCACGGTGAGATACTACAACTCAAGGGTGAAGCCTCGTTCCTTCCAACCAGAAGACCTAGTCCTCAAGAAAGTAATCCTCGCCATGAAGGATTCGCGAGAAGGAAAGCAAAGACCAAATTGAAAAAGACCTACCTAATAACAAAAGTAATGAGGCTAGATACCTACAGGATCTACAATTTCGAGGGGACGGTCTTACCCCATCCATGGAATGCTGAGCATCTGAAGAGGAAATATCAATGACACCTTAGGAGAGTAGAAGTAGTAAAGTTGGGGAACTTGATTTTATTTTTTGTACCTTTTTTGGGTTATTGCCCACCATTGCTTAGCATTAGCAATCATCCAAAAAAAGTTCTAAATTTACTACAAAAGTTCTTTGCATTCTTGCATTCTATTTCAAAAGAACATCAGCGACAAAAAATCACTTTTAAAAAAGGAGACTACACACTTCCTTTCTACAAAAACAAGAAAAATCTAAAAGTCCCTAGCAATCTAACTACTCTCATAGCCATTATCCTCCTCGTCCTCGCCCTCTGCACCATTAGAGTCATCATCACCATCAGCATCAAGCGCCTCATACGGCACAAAGCCTAAAAGGTCAATATCAAGGAAAGCAGCATAAATCTTTCTCTGAAGCTTGATTCGCACTTTTTTGTGATCGAATTCATATTATACACCCAAATATAGGTGGTTGAATTGTAGTTTTCTCAATTTTAAGTCCAAGTATCAATCCCACGAAGAGTGTGTATAATTAGGAAATAAAATAAAAATAGTGAAGTTGTTATTTTATATAGGACAGCATGTGATAGCTTGTGATGTGAACTTAGATTGATAACTAGTTTAATTAAAAAGTTATGTTGCATATAAATTGAGACAATAATATTAAAAGTATCCTTCAGTTCAAGGATCCCATATGTGTTATAATGGTCAATTACTAAAAATGCTACTTTACAGCAATTAACTTCCATCTTACTGGCAAGTCAACCAATAGGTCTGATGTATATAAACCATCACACAACAACTTCTCAAGTTAGCTGGTGGTATCTATGACAACTGATTAATCCAAGCATACCAGAAGGACAAGCCATTCATGAGGAATACTTGAATTATTCAATTGACCCCATAATAGTAGGTGCGTACACAATAAACCATAACACAACCACTTCTTAGGTTAACTGGTGGTATTAATTCATAACACAGTAACTTCTTAGGTTAGCTAGTTATAGATGTGTCATTTAACTAATTCGAGTGAACCAAAAGGACAAGCCATTAATGAGAAATACTTGAATTATTCAATAGGTCATCTGTGATATATATATATATAAGTGTTCCGGTGCTAGCCATACCGATGGAATACTGTAGATATTCATCTGGCAGTATTATTATATATGAACAACCCTAATAACCCATATGGACAAACCAATCATGAGGATCATTTAGGTTTAGTACCATGCATCAGTAGAACATCCTCACCATTCTGGTGGAGGATAAATTATACCGATAGGAACACCGTAGATATTTAACCGGCAGGTTGATGATACACTAATGACATAATTCCAGGCACAGCACTGAAATTATGTACATCACTGTATCATGCATGAAGCATATACTACATATATAGATAAATATATGAATAAAACATCAGTATTTCTAGAGGTTAACCAATATTATACATATGTTTACCTCTCACTAGAGGATATAAGTAACTACTCACGCTCCATTGCTACAAACAAGCAAGGAGTACGGGAAGTTTTCATTATAACTGAAAGTAAATACAAACTCTAAAACTTTTTTCACAAGGAATAACTGAAACACAACCACCTTTATTATCAGTCAAGACAAAAAGGTAGCGGTAGTTCAACTATCCGAATAGAAAGCTACAATAGAAATGTAGAAGTATAGGATTTGGACTGAAGTTTAAGACGGACCGGATTAGTATTTCTCTTTCTCACTTTCTTTTTCTCTTTCTCTTTTTCTCTCTTGAAATTCTCTGAAGCTCTTGGTGTCTGGCCTTCATCAAATGAAGGAGTGCATGGATTTATATAGAGGAGGAAGCAAGCAGGAGGTGGAGGATCATCTTCAGCCGCCACTTAGGGCCGTCCGGACCCCCCTCCACCGTCTGGACGGTGGAGCCTTTGTGGACTTTTCAAGTTGTTGAGTGTTGACTCTTCATTTGTGGAAATTACATTTTAGCCTTTCGTTGTTTCAAGCCTTGACATCTTGTTCTTCTTATTTTGTAGTAATTCTGCTTTAAACCCTGCAATTTCAAACATAATATACATAAAACCCTAATTTACGCACAAAACCCTAATTGACCCTAATTAATAGTTTTTAATTATTTTCTCCTATCAATTTGACTTATTTACCTATTCTGATTTATATACTATTTAAGGTTAATCATACTCCCCAACTTAAACTTTACTAGTCCCTAGTAAACTATGAAAAATAAAAATATAATACTAACAGAGGTAAAATCATTTTCGTAGATTTTCTCACAATTGCATTTAGTAGATGTAACAATCCTTTAAACCCCTAGGTGATCCCTAGTGGACGAGTTCTATCTCGTGAAGGTTTTTAGTGAAGCTACCTACAAATTTTAGTAGTTAAGAGTTCATAATTCATATTTTTCACAAGTAAAATTAAATCAATATTCCTTCTATCTTGTCAAAATACTTCCTTCTCTGATCACAATAAGAGTAACATACGTTAGTTGTAATATTATCTATATATGTTTATAAAAACTTGTGTGTGTGTGTGTAATGATTTCTTTATTTTCAAAAATCACTTGAGAAATGTTACCCTCTTTCATGGTAGTTTTGATGTCAATCCTTCCCTGGAATACACTCAACAAAAATAATACACACATTATAGTGATTGTTCTCAACAATTACAGGTGAGTGGAATATATTTAACAAAGCAAATAATCTCACTTGTAAATAATCAAAAGAGCGGTTAGTTGAATAAAGTGGAATTTGACATAATCTTAGGAAAGAATATTAACACTATATTAAACATAGATTATTAACATTTTCCTTTTTAGAATTGATAGGATTAATACAAATATATGATTTCTGGAATCAAACAGGACTTTATTGGGGTTGTAATGTGGCTATGGTTTTAAGGTTTATGAAATGACGTCATTGGATTTCAAATGCTATCTTAGTATTGTGGCACACCTCATTCTAGTTCTCATATGACTATTCTTTTATTTTTCTTATTTTTCACTTTCTTTGCTCTTTTCTTTCTTTCTATTTTATTTTATGAATTTCTTTTCTTTGGACTGGGATCATTCTTTTGTCTTTCTTTGTTCTTTTCTACCGTTTCTTCTTCTTCATCTTCTTCTACTTCTTCTGCTTTTCTGTATTCTGCTGATTTAAAAGAGGGTGCAAGAAAATTAGATAGCAAGGGTACATTTAATATATTTTTATCTGGCTCGGGTGTTTCTTGGGTTTCAAGAAAAGAATTTATATTCTTTCAGACTCAATCATGACTAACTGAGGATATAATTTTGTAAAAAAAATGGTCAAGGCTCAAGATTATTTAAAGATGGCCTAAGATCATTTCCCAAAAATCATACATTAGTATAATCTTTAAATGGAATTTTAAGGAAGATGCTAATAATATAATCTAATCATCGCTAATCAAAACAAAAATAATGAGATTATTCAAAGAGAATTGTATCGTTGAATCGAAGATTCTTATTTGAGTAGATGTAGAGTATCTCTCCAAGAAAGATTGGTTCAAAATCTGCCCTAAGTTTTACATCTTCACTACACATGTAAAGAGTGTAATATTTTACAAGGTTTTCAATAATAAAGATATCTATTTGTGCTTCTAAGTATAAGTTTAAACAAAAATATTAAGATAATACAGAACTAAGATATAAAAATTTCACGTGATCAGATTGGGACTATTCTTACAAGGCATTTAAAATATTAACTTAATGGAACAGTGAATTATATGAACTATTCTTCCTAACTCTAATAATATAAGTTTTAAAATTAACAAAAACAAAACTTAAACACACTTAAGTTTAAAACAAACAAGTCCAAAACATAAGTTAAAGACAAATAAGTTTAAAGCAAACAAACAAGTGCAAAACATAACTTAAAGTTCAAGTGCATAAGTAAAAGTGCATAATTAAAAAGCTGAGTGAAAGATAGCAAAGCTACTGAGTAGAATCTCCAATTTTGTCAAACCCAGGTAAATTTAAATTTTTTTCGAAAAAGGAAAAAATGGTAAATTGCCACTATTATGCGGGTTTAAAATGCATATTTTTATAGAGCTCAGATGAAATAATAGACTTCACCGTTGGATTCGCATCGCAAAATCGAGCAATTTTCATCGAATTTCGAGATAAGCGGATTTTGCACATTTTACGAGACGACTGGGTGACGAATTGACTTTTAAAAGTCCCCAAAAATAAAAATTATAAAATTTTCTTATAATTGAATAAAATTTCAAATAAAATTAATTTGAACTAAAACCGAAATTTAATTTAGTCGTTTCGGGTTAAAAACGGACCCGGAAGTAATAAACGTGCAAGACAATGTGGACCACGCAATTAAAAAGTATAAATAGGATTTAATATCTGAAAAATCAGATATTTTGCTCACCCATTGACCGGCTAATTCAAGCATTGAAGATAGAAAAGAGAGAGCAGAGAGAAATCCATCTTTTCTACCTTTCTTTTGCGATCCAAGGAGTTCCGTCGATCGGAACCCTTCGGACTAAGAACCAAAGTTGGTCTACGTGACGAGAGCTACACGTATGTGCCAAGAACGAAGGATTTCACCGAAGTTTCAAAGAAGAGATTTTGGGGAAATCAAAGGTTTGGGAGTTGTTTTTGAGATTTCTCCCTTCGTTTTACGCTTCAAGAGGTAGGGTCCTCCCTACTTTGGTTCATTTCCTACCTAGAGTATTATATGAAATGTGTAGGTTATAGGAATATATATGTCACTCACCTGTGCATGTGAAATAAATGAAATGGGTATGAAAAAGGAGTATTGAAATAGTTTAGAATAGATTCCCTAACTTGAATTTGAGATGTGGTAATTACTTGGTTAATAATTCCATGGAAAAGTGATTTTTATGGGCATGCTATATGTTTAATATTTTGCCTTGTGAATGATGCAGAAAATCTTGTGCGGTAACATAAATTGTGCCTTGATGGTATTTTGCAAAGAATGCCTAAGTGGAAATTAAGTTGTTATAGCATGGATTATGTATAACAAGCTTATGAATTGTTGATTGATGGTATATGTTGTTAATATATTAGCACCATGTTGATATTTGGTAATTATATGCAATTGATATAGATTGTCATGACATATGTGGTTGAATTGCTCATTTGGCATCATTGCATTTTGGGCATGAGGTTGGCATCACATTCATGGACTTAGGCATGAGTGTGGGTGTGCATGCATGATTTAATCAAACACCACTCTTGGTGATTGATATGTGGACTCGGAGATGTTGGATCGAAGATCCCATGGAGTCGCATGTTGCATGAGAAAAACTTGTGTCGGGTATGGCAAAAGGGGCTAGACTCTCCCTCGGGTGCAAGACCCGACTACTTGGTTCATACACTTCCTTGAGGTGAAATTCCAGAAAAGTGTAATGGCGTACGGAGCCAGTCGGTGTGATTCCGGAATCCGATGCCCAACAAAGACACATGATTTTGTAATAAAAAACATTCATTTGATGGAAATATCCAAAAATGAATTGGTTTATAAACACATGGATTGTATTTCAAAAATGATCATTAGATGTATTCCATCAATGATAAAGGTTTTACACGTGCATTACATTGTGTGTGGGAGCTGGTGAGGGCTCGGAGTAAAGTGCACGAGTGAGTCTCATCTCATTTCATGGCATGGCACGATAAATTCCAACATGGATTACATATTCTTGCATTGGAATGGATATTGGTTATGTATTATTGCATGTATACATATTTCGTATGCATCTAAGAGGGAAGTAGCCTCTGTAGGAAATATTCTACTGGGTGTTGGCTCACCTTATACGGGAAAATATTTCAGGTGCAGGATACATTCCGCGGATGGTCCTCATTAGGAGCCTCAAGGGTGAAGAAGGAACGACTTGTGGCCTTTTAGTTTTTTGTAAATTTTTGTTAAAACCTAGTTTTCGCATTGTAAATACATGTAAATTAATTGTAATGACTTGTAAAAATGAGGGTTTATGTGAAAAACTCCATCATGCATGTTTTGGATGAAAATGAGATGGTTTGAAATAAATTGGAAATAAAAAATAGGTGAAAGGCAAAATTGGAAAAAGTGTACCGGTACAGCGTACCGGTACAATCTGGTCCAGAAGGCAACAGTACCGGTACGCAGTACCGGTACACTTTCCCAAACTTGGAATTTTTGTTTTTAAAATCCTTTTCCCAGGCCTTAGGGCTAGGTATCCTTTAGTCCCTATAATGTAAATGGACTATAATGGAGAATGAAATGGGGTACATTGGTCCACGATTAGATTAAATGATAAAAAGTATACGGGTTTCACGTGCGAGTTATAATCCCAGTAATTGGGAGACTATTGACATGGTGTCAGATCATGCGACAATCACGGGTTTTTTCGTGGGTTGATGGGTTATCAACGGTTAATAAAGGGCACCCCGAATTTTAGGGGCGTCACAAGTCTTTATGAAGTAGATGGTCCTCCTCCAAAACGTTCTCTCAATAGCTATAAAATTTCAACTTGATTCTGTTCATATTCAGTCATATGTTAATTCATCTGGTTGATGCTGGTACCAAGCTGGTTGACGGTGTTCTCCAATCCTAGTAGAATTTGTTTGTCAATTCTGTCATTCACTTGTACATATGGTTGATCCTCTTGTGGCTGCTGTTGTTCTGGTGGGATGAATTCTTCAGGACCTTGGAATGGCTCCTCTTGTGGTGGAGGTGGTATTTCTGGCTGTTCTTCAAGTTGTCCTCCATAACCTTTATTCAATGAAGTTTTGTCTAATGGTCCAGCATGGTCTATTGTCTTCCATATTGGATCAATGATCACTCCTTTTTCCCTGCACAGCTGAGAAACAAACATAGCATAGGGGAGTGAGGGTTTCTTTCTATCCACAGTAAGTACTATTTGATCCATGATTAAGTTTGAAAAATAGATTGTGTGCCCTATTCCGAATGCATATAAGAAATAAGCTTGCTTAGTATAGATTTGATTTTTCTGGGCTCGGGGCAGCAAACTGTTCACTGTTATCAAATTCAAGATGCGGTATTTATCAGTCAGGTCCTTGTTTGATATATTTATTCGGTCTCCCCCAACCAAATTATGGTTTACCCGTTACTTCTCTCCCTATAACACTCAAATCAAGTAATTCAATGTAGGGGTATTGTGGGTTTTCTGGTCTAGGCATGGGTTGAAAGAAATTAGCTATAGTAGCCGGTGTAACTTGAAAAACTATACACCGCGAACACACGCAATTGCCTCTCCCCAATTATCTCAGCATTACTATAGAATTCACGAACTAAACAGTCATATGCATGGGGCAATAAATCTAACGTAATGTAACCATCCTCTAGCAGCAAGAATTTGACATATGTCTATGATCTCAAAATCTTCATAAATAACTAGCCTTTAAGAAATAATAGTTTTCGTTAGAAAATTAGCATCATACCAGGCCTGTTGTTCAAAATTCTCAAACATCACCTCGTTGAAGATATTTCCCGGTCCTGGTTGTTGTGGAGGTGCTTGAGGTTGCTCGGGTTGATCTATCTGTGCCCGACTCGAAGATCCTCTTGTTCTTCGTCTCAAATCCATTTTTTCTTGATTTCTTCTCAAATGCTCCGTTTCAGTTGATTTCAATCGATAGTTACCTTCAAAATGTGATGGGTAAGAAGATAATCAGAACAAATTTGACGAATAACAGTTGAATATCACAGATTTGAGAGAGATTTATTTGAGAGTTTCGGCTATATTCAAATTCTGATTGCGAGGGAGAGCATTTGATCGGTTTTGCATGGGAGGATGTATTTATATTGAGTACTATCGTCCGGACGCCTGTCCCACCGTCCTGACGATCCAATGTTTTGGCTTCTTTGGATTTTCAACTGTATTCTACTATTTTGATTTCCTGCAATTTGTGCTTTCAAATTCCCGTAGTACAAAATCAAATATAATTTTATATTCTACAAAACTTTGCTAACCCACTCTTTTTTTCTTGTCAAAAATTGGTGGTTTTTTATTTGTTATTAATTATATACTAATTTTCCTAATTTACTTTATAGTTATTTACATTTATTTATAGTTATTCACAAATATGTACAATCATGTGCATTTTTTTTTGTTTACAATTATGTACAATTCTTCCAAAATTCATATTTTATTTTGATTATATTGATTAATAGTCAGAACTATATGGGTCAATATTACCAGTGACACGGTTAACTTCATTTCTTACGTATCTTGTTAACATTGGTGTAGAATAGGATGGCGTCTCAGGTTATTCTTTATTCTGCCCATACCTAATCCATCGGAGACGATCTAACGCTCGACTTGAAATTGATTCCGCACACTGATTATATTGTCTTAAATGTTCTAAACGACCACATCTTACACACCCACCGAGATGATTCGCTCGTCTATGTTTGGCAAATGTATTTTTTTCCACACAAGGGTCTTGGTTGACTTTCAAAAATTTCTAAATTTCTTACTTTTCTAGCTTTTTGCATGACCAATGCATGGATATCTTTTGAAAGATAATGCAATAGTTGTTTAACCAAAATAGTTTTTCGTCCATTGTACATAAAATATTATATATATATTATTAAAGTGGAAGTTGACGCACTATCTAGTTCTTTAACATCTGCCAGTCACAAAGACAAACAAATTTAAAATATAATTATTATTCTAAATACAAATAATAAATTCATACCCATACCTCCCCAAATGAATTTAAACATGATCTGTAAAGTAAAAACAGTGATAGTCAACATTGATAATAAAACCCGACAATCTGGTGTTGTTTCACTGATTGAGCTTTCTGGCTAATACTCGAGAGATTTACTCTGTCAAATAAATTACAACTAATTAGTAATTTTATTGATAATGAAGTATCTATTTATTTTTTAGAGTATATAAACAAGATCAAAAAGTTGTACATAAGTTATATCTTGAGTAAAACTATCATAATATGGTTTAAGTCTTTGACCATTGACTTTAAAAACATTTCCAATTAATGGATTTTCAATTTCAATTACTCCATAGTCAAAAACTTGTTTAACAATGTAAGGACCTGTCCATCTTGATCTTAATTTTCTAGGAACTAAACAAAACTTTTCATTATATAATAGCACTTTTTGAGATAGTTCCAAAGATTTCCGTATGATATTTTTATCATGAAAAATTTTTGTTCTTGATTTAGCAATCTTTGCATTTTCATAAGCTTCATTTCTTAATTCTTCTAATTCATTTATTTGAAGTTTGCGAGCTACTCTAGCTTTGTCCATATCAAAATTCATCATTTTGATTGCCCAATATGCTTGATATTCTAATTCTACAGGCAAATGGCGTGATTTTCCATATACTAACCGATAAGGAGAAATCCCTAAAATAGTTTTATATGCAATATGGTAAGCCCAAAGCACATTAGTCAATCTTAAGGACCAATCTTTACAATCTGGATTTACTATTTTTTCTAAAATATATTTTATCTCCCTATTATCTAATTCAGCTTGTCCACTTGTCTGTGGATGATACGGAGTAGATATTTTATGTGAAATTGAGTATTTTTTNATCCATTTAGAAAACAGTAATATGCATGACCAGCTATTCTTTCTAGTACTTGATCTAAGAAAGGTAATGAAAAGTGATCTTTTTTGGTGAACGAATTTAGCTTTCGGTAGTCAATACATACATGCCAGTATGTGACTGTACACTTTGGGACTAATTTATTTTCTTTATTTTGTATTAGAGTGATACCCAATTTCTTTGGAACTACTTGTGTAGGACTAACCCATTTACTATCAGATATAGGATAGATAATATTTGCATCTAATAGTTTAAGTACTTCATTGCGAACTACCTCTTTTAGGTGTGGATTTAATCTTTTTTGCATTTGACGAGATGGTTTAGCATTCTCTTCTAAATATATACAATAAGTACACAGAAGTGGGCTTATACCTTTTATATTAGCTATTGTCCATCTAAGAACACTTTGATGATCTTTCAATACTCTTGTTAATTCTTTTTCTTGACTTTCAGATAAATTCGATGATATGATTGCAGGATGAACTTCATCTTTTTCCAGAAAAACATATTTTAAATTGGTTGGAAGTGATTTTTAATCAAGTTTAAAGACTTTAACATCAGAGTTTTTAGGTTTAGATAACAAATTTTCACATTCTGGTTTTTTTATATTTCAGATTCATTATCAGATATAGATTCTAATGTATATAATTCTTTTTCCAGAAAAACTTCCTAAAAAAAATTTGTGTTAATGACTCAACACAATTTACTTCATGCACTTCATCTTCTTCTCTAGGTTGTTTTGTACTATTAAAAATATTTAATTCCAAGGTCATGTTTCCAAATTAAAGTTTCATGATTCCATTTCTACAATTAATCAACACATTTGATGTAGCTACAAATGGTCGACCTAGAATAATAGGTATGTGTGAAGATGCATGGAAAATTGGTTTTGTATCTATTACGATGAAATCTGCTGGGAAATAGAATTGATCAACTTGGATGATAACATCTTCCACAATTCCTCATAGAGTTTTTATTAATCGGTCTGCTAATTGTAGTGTAACAGTGGTGGATTTTAGTTCACTTAATCCTAATTGTGTATACACTTAATATGGCATTAAATTACAGCTGGCTCCAAGATCTAGTAGAGCTTCTTCAATTTGAAAATTTTCAATGACGCATAAGACTATTGGACTTCCTGGATCTTTGCACTTAAGAAGAGTATTATGTCATATTATAGTACTGACTTGTTCAGTTATGAATGCTCTCTTTGGTACATTTATTTTTATTGTGCAAAGATCTTTTAAAAACTTAACATAAGCTAAAACTCGTTTAATGGCATCTAACAAAGGAATGTTAATCTTGACTTGTTTAAATAGTTCCATAATCTCAGATTGATCTTTTTCAGATGTAGGTTTCTTAACTCTTTAAGGAAAAGGTAATGAAATAGGACATGGTTGATCTTTTTCATTTTGCACTTCTGATTTTTCAATTGAAGGTTCAGGCTCAAGTGGTTCATTAACAGGAATTGACTTACGTATTTTCTTAGAGATTGTAGGTTTAATAATTTTGTCAATGAATTTACCACTTCTTAATGTTTTGATTACTTGTACTTGACTTAGAGAATATTCAGATGATACAACAATAGCTTGACTTTGACTTTGCAAGGGTTTAGGCTGAGATGAAAATTTTCCCTTTTGTGGCATACTGAGGGACTGAGTCAACTTAGCTAGATGACTCTTGATATCTTCAATACTCTGATAAGTGTGGGCTTTAAAATCATTAAAATCTTGAGTTATTTGAGTGTTAAAACTCATTTGACTTTGAATAAATTGATTTATAGTATCTTCCAGAGTTCTTCTTTGTGGGGGTTGATATGGTTGGTATTGTTGTTGGTTTTGTGGTTGTGGTGGACCTTGTGTTTGATTCGTAGATTGTGTATTTCTCCAACTAAAAGTCAGATGATTACTCTATCCTGGATTGTAAGTTTAAGAATATGGATTCAAATAAGGCTTATTATAAGTTGGAACAACGTTAGATTGTTCAATTAACACTTCTTTGAATGCAGGTATAGTTGGGCATTCTACTGCAGAATGTCCTGACAACGCACAAATTTCACATTTTTGATCAGTAATTGACACAACAGACACTTGTTTTATTTTTTTCATCTCTAAGGCTTCTAGTTTTCGAGATAAATTAGTCATTTTACCTCTTAAATCATCATCTTCTTTTAACACATATTTCCGTCTTTCGAATGTAGATGGCTTAGTTTCTACTATATTTGAAGAACTCGAGTCCCACATTTGAGAACTTTCAGAAATAGTATCAAAAAATTGAAATGCTTCTTCAGGATTTTTAATCATTAATTCCCCTTGGGCCATCATTTCAACAAATTGATGCATTGTAGGTAGAAGAGCATCATAGAAAAAACCAACTATAGTCCCGTTTTCAATTGCATGATGTGGACAAGTTTGGAGAAGATCTTTGAATCTTTCCCAACATTGATAAAAAGTTTCATGTTTTTTTACAGAAAAATTCATTATTTGACGTCTTAATGTATTTATAGGATATACAGGAAATTTTTTTTTTAAAGAACTCAACTTGTAAAGCTTGCCAGTTTGTGATTGAATTGGCTCTTAAAGAGTTAAGCCATTGTTTTGCTTTATCTTTCAAAGAAAACGGAAAAAATTTTAATCTAACCATCTCAGAATTATCTTGTAATGTTCCACAAACTTCTTCAAATTCTTTCATATGCATATAAGGATTTTCAGTTTCTAAACCATGTAACTGTGGTAATAAATATATTGTGTCAGGCATAATATTTAGATTTGGAGCATCTATTGGAAAAGCAAAACATGATGGGACATTAGTTCGGGTTGGATGTAAATATCCTCTAAATGGTCGAATATTTTGAACTACATCTTGTTCTCTAGGTTGTTCTTTCCTAGGTACATTTCTAGCCATACTTAGTTCAAATGATTCTTATGTAGATGAAGATGATGAAGAAGATGACTGACTTACAGATCCTAATGATGAATGAACATACATAAACTATTAAAGAAAACACACTTTTTATAGCAAATAAACAACTTTTGTATTTTATTTAATTTCAAATTACCATAACGCACCGGCAATGGCGCAAAACACTTGATTCGCACTTTTTCGTGATCGGATTAGTATTATACACCCAAGTATAAGTGGTCGAATTGTAGTTTTCTCAATTTTAAGTCCAAGTATCAATCCCACGAAGAGTGTGTATAATTAGGAAATAAAATAAAAATAGTGAAGTTGTTATTTTATATAGGATAGCATGTGATAGCTTGTGATGTGAACTTAAATTGATAACTAGTTTAATTAAAAAGTTATGTTGTAGATAAATTGAGAAAATAATATTAAAAGTATCCTTCAGTTCAAGGATCCCATATGCGTTACAGTGGTCAAGTACTGGAAATGCGACCTTACAACAATTAACTTCCATCTTACTAGCAAATCAATCGGTAGGTCTGATGTATATAAACCATCACACAGCAACTTCTCAGGTTAGCTGGTGGTATGCATGACAATTGATTAATCCAATCATACCAGAAGGACAAGTCATTCATGAGGAATACTTGAATTATTCAATTGACTCCATAATAGTAGTTGCGTACAAAATAAACCATAACACAGTCACTTCTTAGGTTAACTGGTGGTATTAAGTCATAACGCAACAACTTCTTAGGTTAGCTGGTTATAGATGTGTCATTTGACTAATTCCAGTGAACCAGAAGGACAAGTCATTCATAAGGAATACTTGAATTATTCATTTGGTCATCTGTGATATATATATACCAGTTAAACATCCTCAATATTCCGGTGGGGGACTAGCCATATTGATGGAACACCATAGATATTCATCTGGCAATATTATTATATATGAACAACCCTAATAACTAGAAGGACAAGCCATTCATGAGGATCATTTAGGTTTAGTACCATGCATCAGTAGAACATCCTCAGCATTCTGGTGGAGGATAAACCATATCGATAGGAACACCATAGATATTTAACTGGCAGGTTGATGATACATTGGTGCCATAATTCCAGGCACAGCACCAAAATTATATACATTATTGTATCATGCATGAAGCATATACTACATATATAGATAAATATATGAATAAAACATCAACATTTCCAGAGGTTAGCTAGTATTATACATATGTTTACCTCTCACTGGAGGATATAAGTAACTACTCACGCTCTATTGGTACAGACAAGCAAGGAGTGTGGCCAGTTTTTATTATAACTGAAAGTAAATAAAAACTCTAAAACTTCTTTCACAAGGAATAACTGAAACACAACCACCTTTATTATCAGTCAAGACAAAAAGGTAGCGGTAGTTCAACTATCCGAATAGAAAGCTACAACAGAAATGTAAAAGTACAAGATTTGGACTGAAGTGTAAGACAGACCGGATTACAATTTCTCTTTCTCTCTTTCTTTTTCTCTTTCTCTTTTTCTCTCTTGAACTTCTATGAAGCTCTTGGTGTCCGGCCTTCTTCAAATGAAGGAGTGCATGGATTTATATAGAGGTTGAAGCAAGTAAAAGGTGGAGGATCATCTTCAACTGCCACTTAGGGCCATCTGGACACCCCCTCCACCATCTGGACGGTGGAGCCTTGCTGGATTTTTCAAGTTGTTGAGTGCTGACTCTTCGTTTGTGGAAATTACACTTTAGCCTTTTGTTGTTTCAAGCCTTGACATCTTGTTCTTCTTATTTTGTAGTAATTCTACATTAAACCCTAAAATTTCAAACATAATATACATAAAACCCTAATTTACGCACAAAACCCTAATTGACCCTAATTAATAGTTTTTAATTATTTTCTCCTATAAATTTGACTTATTTACCTATTCTAATCTATATACTATCTAGGGTTAATCAAACCTCCTCGTAGCCATCAATGAAAACATTTGCGAGGCCACTCTCTAAATCAGCCTCAACCTTGACGGCCCTCTCACGAGCCGATAGCAGATTCGTCTCAACCTGCGAAAACCTCTCACGAGCTACCTTCATCTTTGCCTCTGCTCTCAAGCGGGCAGCCTCTTTGAGGGTGGCCCTCTCACGGGTCGCCACATGCTCAACCTCAATCTTAGCCTCCCTTTTATGGGTCGCCACAAGCTCTGTTTTAGCCCTTGTGCAAGCAGCCTCACTAAGTCTGGCCCTCTCACGAGTTGCCATAAGCTCAGGCTGGGAAGCCCTACCATCAGCTTCAAGCTCAGCATTCCTCCCCTAAGTAGTAAGAAGCTCCTTTTGCACAACCTCACAACTCTACTTCAATTGCATAAAATGAATAGCCCTTGAAAAGTGACACACAAAGGCAACTGAAACTTGAAGAAGATAAAAGAATGTTAGTACCTAAGGAGGGACTGGAGAAAGGGAAAAAGCAGCCACTACCTAAGCCAAACCTTCAAGGACAGTGCCGATGACACCTTTAGTACCCTGAGCACTAGCCTCTCTAATGTCCACTGGAAACACAAACCTGCCAAGTCGATCCCTGACGACTCGCACATCACCCAACATGGAGCCAGTCTAAGCAGGTGCTCATGTAAAAGTCCCTGTAGGAGGAGTCGATGAACATGGGGTAGGAGGTGTGGCCGATAAGGGAATATTTGAATTGACTGTCACCTCTGAAGGAATCGTTGACTAAGGAGGCACCACTAGAGAAGTTATTTAAGAGGGGCTCACCAAAGCATTGCTGATCCTCGCCACCTTAGGAGGAGGAGTACTCCTAGTGGAATAATGGGACCCCACCACTATCCTCTCCACTACAAAAGGATAAAAGTGTTATCCTATGAAAGACTAAGCAAAGAAAGAGAATACAAGGGAATCAGCAGACCATTTCTCTTTAAAGAGGAACCGCCAGGTCCTAGAGAGGGTGCACCAACCCTAGCACTGCCTATAGGACAGTCTTTAGCTTCACCCTCTTTGAGCATAAGAGCTCCAAAGTCCTTAATGGGGTAAGCCCTCACAGCCTACAACTTCTATTCTTGATCTTTCGAGAGCACTGGAGAACCTGTAAGAGGTGTGATGAGTACACTTTTACAAAAAAGGCAAAGGAAAAAGGATAAGAGTGGGCATAACAATTCTCTTGGGAGTGTCCCATTTTTTTGGTACCAAAGCTCTGTCGGCCTCTGAAGCCCACACTCCTCCAACATACATGAAGTGAGCCTTCCAGTTATGGCAGTTGGAGCGCAACCCAGTAATCAATTTACCTCCCCTCAGAGCAAAGTAGTACCAACCACAATTAGGAGCATTAATCTCACTCAGAGTATAAGCCACACAAAACTCTTCAGGAGAAGCATCCTCATAGTGCACGTTTCTTTACAGTGCCAAAAACCATAGCAAAATTCTTCAACCGTTGGTCGTCAACTGCCCTAGCACAAGTGAAAAGAAATGTAGAATGTGACAAACAGAGGAAGGCATTGGGAACCTCAACCCAACGTCCAGCACTTTCTCATAGATAGCAATGTCTCTAGAGGATTCATCACAAGCAGGCTAACCCATTTCGGCTCGACGACACAGTACCATTTCCTCAATGCTTGCTATTACGAAAAAAAAGTGAGGCGTTGCCCAAGCCACTATGAGGAGAGCCTCGAGTGATCTGACTCTGAGAAGTTCCACCTGAATGAGCCAAATCATCAGCCATTTTACCAAAATTGACACCACCAAAAATATCCAGCGAGCTCTCCTCTGGCAGTTATAAAGATCTATCCCCCGCGTCCACCTCTACCACATCAGGCTTGCCCAATGACAATAGCCCAATTAAGCCCAACCCTGAAAGACCACACCCGGCACATGGCGTGCCTGCCTGATCATACTTAGTGCCCAGCGGTGCCTCTAGCACCTCACCAAGCGGTGCCCCTGGTGCATGTTCCTCCGTGCTCGCCCTCATGCCTATTAGCTCCTCGCCAAACGACGCCCCTAGTGCCTAGTCCTCCATGCTCTCCCCTACTTCAGATGACACCACTCCTAACAGCATTGAGCTCAACATCTTGCTCACCTCATCCTCCCTCAAAAAGGTCCCTCCGCGAATAGCAGAGCCGCCCGCCATCGGCACCCCTTGCGCTTCCATTTCGGCGTTCATGAACTGCGACGCCCCAACTTCAATGCCCAATGCTTGGGTCCCATTTCCTTCAGCCCTCGATGCCTGGGTTGCCCCACTTTTAATGTACGCCATCTGGGCTACCTCACCATCGCCTTCTTGGATCCTTATTTCACCGACATCCATGGTCTCTCCGATGTTCACCTCTCTTACATCAACATCAACAACTCCACCACTCCTTGACTTCCCATCTACATTAAGGGCCACTGGCATCTCCTCTCTTTCACTCGACATCCAATTTTGGGCACTCAACTCAGGAGCAAAACCACTAGTCTTACTCTCCTTCTTGAGCACTTCACTAAAGGCCCTCTTTTAAATGGATGAAATGAGGAGAGAAAGAAGAAACCCCCAATTTATGGCCTAGGGATTTTTGAAATACCAAAAGGAAGTAAAATGGGGGGAGTTTATATAACCAGAGATATCCTATACGCAAAAGGAGTTTATATATCAGGAAGGAAAGGAGTCGTCAGTCAAAAGGAGTCTCCAGGAAATCCAAGTAGAAGAAGGGTTGACACTATTTTGACCGTAACTTTTGATCCATTTGGAGTTATGGGACCCATAATATATCAAATCGAAGCTTACAATGAGCCCTACAAAAAACATCACCTTTAGCCATGACGGACACCGTTAAAATCCCAAAAAAGGACAGGAAACATGTGTTTGGGGCTTCCAAAGTTTTTCTAGTTTTAGGTTCAGCCGAAATCCAGGCTTAACTGAATGCCCTCTTCTCCAAGTTTCATTGGACACAGGACATTGGGGGGTAAATGATGGGCCAAGCCCAAGGGCCCAACTTATGTTATAAGTCCAGTCTGAATAAAAAGCCCAACTTGAAGAGATCCAATGTGTCCAGCCCAAGGGATGTCCACACCCAGCCAAGCTCATCAGGTTTCGAGGAGCTACATCACCAAGGGAGTAAGTGGGGTCATCCAAGAGCCTTATCCATGCCACCTTGGAAGAAATCAACCACCACTTATTCCTTTAACCTGATCTTAAGGGGAGCTCCGTAACTGCCTCATCCGTTGAGAAGATAGTGTCAGCTCCATCAGATTCGTTACTTATTTACTGAAAAGGCGCCTCAATCTGTTGATAGCCACTATAAATTGTAAGCCTTTCTAATACTTGGGGGGCATCGAGCACACCTGCTATCATTCTCCCCTCTCTCTCATTGCGTGTATCTCCCTGCTCTCCCTACACTTCTCGAAGTAATAAAATATCCAGGCCACCCTAACCCTTCATAGTGGATGTAGGTCACGTTGACTGAACCACTCTACATTTTTGCCTTGCATGAGTTACTCTCTCTTTATTTAATTACTACATTAATTACTGATTACTTGATAGGTGGTGCAAAAAATCAATTTGTGCATCATCAAAAGCTGTGGTCATTGATTAACCATCAAAATTATTATTTTATTATTTTTAATAATTGGTTAATTGCATATTATTTATGATTAAACGTGTTAAATTCCTTGATTTTCAAGTTTGATATTTTTTCTAGTTGTTTGATTTATTTTACAGGTAAATTGGTTGATTTAAAGTAATAATGGATAAGGCAAATGAAGCAATCACTAAAGGAAGTATCACAATTGATAACGATTGAAGAGTCAAGATTAAGATAGGAAGACTTGAAGATAAGGTAGCAATTTAATCCTTATGAGAGTCTAAATTGGAAGAAAATTCATTTAAAGTTGGATTATGAAAGTATCCTAGAAGATAAGGATTTGACATATCTTTCATATTTTGCTCATAACTTTTGACTCTGATATCTGATTGACCTGTTTTTTGTGAGGTTGGAAAGAAGACGTCATGGGCTACAAAAGTGTGTTTCATGAAATTTTTATGAATTGGCCTCTAAATATACGAAATTTAAGTTTGAAATCTGGATAGATTTTGTATTCGCTCCCCCAAGGTTTTATGCACGGGATTTAACCTTAAAAAACTTCTTTTTGGAAAAGAATTCTTCACAAACCAACCCTAGATCTCCTACTTATACCTAGGTTATATTTTAGTATAAATAAGGGCTCTCACCTATTAAGAGGGGATGATTAGGGTTATTATTCTCTTCCAATCTTTTCTTTTCAAGTTTTTGTTCTAGTTCTATGGCTTGCTAAGAGCCAAACTAAAGCTAGGGGAGACACTTTCAATGAAGCACGGTATTTATTATTGATTTAATATTCTTTTTAATCCATGATTTATTCTTTTAATTTAATTCTTGTATTTTAATAAAATTTTTACTCTGTATAATTTTTTGATTTGTTGTCTCATGTGCATTGAATGTTTGAGATTTCCTACGAATCAAATNTTTTTTACTCTGTATAATTTTTTGATTTGTTGTCTCATGTGCATTGAATGTTTGAGATTTCCTACGAATCAAATAACTAAATATATCATGCTTGAATTAATTAATTATAATTTCTAATAAAATAGTTGATTTATCATAGACTCCGAGCACAATGAATGCTTGTGATTTACAAGTAAATTTTTATATTCGTTCAGATAATTCATTAATTATAACTCTTGATGTTTTCAAATTATCATCGATAAATATTCTGATTGGGATCACTNTTTATATTCGTTCAGATAATTCATTAATTATAACTCTTGATGTTTTCAAATTATCATCGATAAATATTCTGATTGGGATCACTCCTCAACTGATTCTCAATTGAGTTCAAAAACTGGATTATTAATAATTGTCATTTGGATTTGAAAGGGTATCTCCGATGCTTTAGTATTTTCAATTATTTTTTTAAAACAAAATTTATTATTTTCTAATTTAAAAATATCTACAACAACTTTTTCAAAGCAATTTTTTTTTATTTTTCTGTGTGTTCTATGTTTTCACAATTCTCTGTGATTCGACATTGGACTTTCGAGTATTGTATTACTTCACACAACCTGCACTTGGATGAAGAATTCTAATGTTGTAGCAATCATTAGGAGCTAGGTGCAAGAGGTTGGCAAATTCAACTATTATAGGAGAATGGCCTAGCCCAGCCAAGCGCCAGATAGCCATTACCCCAACAATAATACCCCACCCCTCCATGGAGACATGAGTGGTACACAGGTTGAAGTAGTGGAGAACGGTCCTCACAAAAGGAGAGAAAGGGAATCGAAGCTCAGCCTCAAAGGCATGCTCGAATAAGCAAGCACAAACAAAGGAGACTATATTGCATGGAGAGTCGGGTTTGGGGACTTGAACTTGGACCTTGGCAGGAAAGCCAGTGTTCCCAGATGGTCAACAAATTAGCCAACGTCATTACGTTGGGAACCAACAAGTCAGCCCAAGCAGGCTCTATAAAAATTCTAGCACGCATCCTAAAAGTTCTAATATGACGTTGAACATCCATAAAGAAACACAAAATGAGAATGTGAAGAAGACAATGAAGGTTGTAGAGTCCTAAAGAAGCTTAAGTAGAGGATGAGCCACTTTCCCTTAAATTGATTTAAATGCAGGGTAACTATGCTTAGGGGCAGTATGTCCGATATACAAGGAATCATGAAGATGAAATGACATCAATCACACCCTCTGGAAGCTTGGCAGTTAAGGGATAATGCAACTGTCACTTGTACATCATTTCAAATGTCATGAGCAAAGCACAGGTTCATCCTCCTTAACTTGGGCCCATCATGGCCTAATCTAAAAGGAGCCAAACCTCAAGTGTAACTCAGAATAGTTAAAAACCCATTTAGACTAACAAAGTCCAATATAAGATGGGACATGAAAATTCAAGCACAGTTTTCAATTGATAGTTGATCTACAAGAAAGAAAAATGGAAAATATCACGAAGACCCCTCAAGGGTGGAGCAAAGATAGTGGGGGCAACATATATGGCACTAGTAACTGCTTCATCATCATCCTTGGTAGTGTCAAAAGGATCTTTGGCACAGATCAAAGCTAGCTCCTCCCTCACCCTCGGTTGAGGTGAGCTGCTCACCCCTTTACCTGTGCCCTTATTTTGGTCATCCACAACTATAGTGGTTACATCCTGGCCAGGCTTAAAGGAGAGAAGTCCATATCAGGAAACAACTTTTGTGCTCATCTCCTGAAGTCTTCAAACCCATCGACATAATACTCCAATGTCTCCTCCTTGAACTCTGTGGAATCCTGATACGCAGATAAGGCCAGAGCTCCAACAGCCTTCAACTTAGCCTCCTTCTCCTCGGAGGAGATAGAAAGCTCCAAGACCTTGGGAAAGGGTGATTCAAACTATTTTGTGATTGGATTTATATTATACACCCAAGTATAAGTGGTCAAATTATAGTTTTCTCGGTTTAAGTCCAAGATCGACCCCACGAAGAGTTTTTAATAANACACCCAAGTATAAGTGGTCAAATTATAGTTTTCTCGGTTTAAGTCCAAGATCGACCCCACGAAGAGTTTTTAATAATTTAGAATTTAAAATAAGAATAGTGAAATTATTGTTAAAACCGTGTAGCATGAGATAGCATGTAATGTGAGCTTAGATTGATAACTAGTCTAAGTAAATGAAATGTATAAACTGATTGTCGAAAGACAATAATATGAAAAGTACCCTTCACTTTAAGGATCTCATATGCTCTATATTAGTCAAATACTGGAAATGCTACCTTATAATAATTAACTTCCACGTCACTGGAAAGTCAACCGGTAGGTCTGATGTATAAAAATTATATCACAACAATTTCTTAAGGTAGCTGGTAGTATACATGTCAATTGACTAATCCAAGTAATCCAAAAGGTCAAGCCATTCATGAGGATTGCTTGAATTACTCAATCGGCAATAGTATAGTAAGTAGATGCATATTAAACCATAAGTCAACAACTTCTTAGGTTAGCTAATGGTATTATTAAACCATAACTCAACAACTTCTAAGGTTAGCTGGTGGTATTATTAAACCATAACACAGTAACTTCTTAGGTTAGCTAGTTATATGACAATTGACTAATCCAAATAAACCAGAAGGACAAGTCATTCATGAGGATCATTTGAATTATTCAATTGGCTTTATTATAGTAAGTATCAGTTAAACAACCCTAATAAACTAGAAGGACAAGTCATTCATGAGGATCATTTAGGTTATTCATCTGACAACTTTTATATCTTGTATCAGTTAAACAACCCTAGTAATCCAAAAGGACAAGTCATTCATGAGGATTACTTAGATTATTAATCTGACAATTGTACCATGTAATAGTAGAACATCCTCAGTGCTCCTGGAGAACTAGTCATGCCGTTGAAACACCGTAGATATTAACCAGCAAGNGAGGATCATTTAGGTTATTCATCTGACAACTTTTATATCTTGTATCAGTTAAACAACCCTAGTAATCCAAAAGGACAAGTCATTCATGAGGATTACTTAGATTATTAATCTGACAATTGTACCATGCAATAGTAGAACATCCTCAGTGCTCCTGGAGAACTAGTCATGCCGTTGAAACACCGTAGATATTAACCAGCAAGTTGATGATTCACTAATGACATAATTCTGGGCTATGTAGTAACACCCAATTATGCACATCACTGTATTATGCATGAAGTTCATAATAATAGATAATATAGAATATTAAATATTGCTCGGTGTTCATAACCGTGAGCAAATTATATATATATATATAAAGAGAGAAGAGAGAGAGGGCATAATAAAAAATCAGCATTTCCATAGTTTAACCAATATTATACATATGTTCAGCCCTCACTGAAGGGTATCAGTAAACTACTCACACTCCATTACTATTAACAAGCAAGAAGTGTGGGTAATTCTCATTACAATACTTAAATAAAATACAGACACTGACAATCATTTTCCAAGGAATAGCTAAAATACAACCACCCTTAATATCAGTTAAGATACAAAGGTGGCGGCAGTTCAACTCTCCAAGTAAAAAGGCATAATAGAAATATAGAAATATAGAGTTTTGGGTGGAGAGTAGGACGGACCGGATCTTGAATTATCTCTATGACTTTCTCTTTTCTTCTTCTGTTTGGATTGTTTCTAGAGCTCCCAATCTCTCCCTTTCTTTCTCTCCCCACCAGCCTATTTCAAATGAAGGAGTACTCATATATATAGGCATCAGGCAAAGCAGGAGGTGGAGGATGAGTATAAACCGCCTAACACCACCGTTCGGACGCCGCCGCCACCATTCGGACGGTGCTCCTTTACTAGTTTGTGATGATAATCTCCAGAGTGTTCTAGTTGATTCTTGGTTATATTGCACTTGCTCCCCTTGTTCTTTCAAGCTTTGACAGATTGCCCCTTGTAATTTTCAGCAGTTCCGCATAAAAATCCTGAAATTTCATATAGTACACAAATAAAACACTAGCTTATGCACAAACCCTAATTTATAGCTTTTAATTGATTTATCTTATATAATTATCTTATTTAACTATATTAATTAGGGCTAATCAAAGGGCCTCATTCTCGCTCTCCAAATCCTTGCTCCTCACAGAAAGCTCGAAGAGCTCCGCCATAACCCCATTCAGGCTAGTTAGCAGCTCACCATTGTACCTGGAGACCTTGTTCTTGTCCTTCTCAATGGTTCAGCAGTCTCCTTGAGGCGGATAACTTCCATGCGAGCAAAAGTTAGTTCCTCACCCTTCGTCTCTAGTTGGAGACGAAAAGACTAGATTTATTTTCCATAGGACTTCTTCTCACTTAGAGCCGAGTAGCAAAGGCTCATGGTAAGAATCACAAAGCTTGAAGAGGGAAAAAAAATATTGAAATAGAAAGAGGATAAGCAAACTTAGAGGAAATCAAGGATCTACCTGTCCAACAATGAGAGCCAAATTCTTGGCTACCCAGTATGGGTATTCAAATTTTTGATTACTCGTAAATTTTGACCCTACTCTATGCTACCCAACTCTATTATCTGCTATCCAAAAGAATTGGGTAGACCAATGGAAGATTTTTTTGTATTCTACAAAAAATCAGATACAAAAGTGGAATAATATATAGATATATGTTAATTCCTAAAAATTAAAATCCAAACATCTAGAAACCCTAATATTTTATTGATGTTTATGGATTTATTATATATGATATATTGATGTTTATGGCTTTCTTGTTGTGTTTTATTGTAATTGTTTATGTATTATCGAATTTATTGTGTTTTCTTTAGTATAATTGGTTTATTGTGTCAATTAATTAGTGTAGGTTACTTGATTAAATTGTTAAAATGATTCAAAAATTAATAACTAAAAAATATGTGTTCACCCAACTTTCTACCCTATTATTTTGGACGAAATTCGAGTAGGAATAGTACACTTAATCAGGTTGGGTAGGCTAAGAAAAAATTCTTCCGCAAAGTATTGGGTAAGAAGATGGAATACTATAATTTCTACCTATAGGGCAGGGTGAACACCCCTACTAACTAGGATGGCCCGAGGACGAAAGTGGCTTGTAGCTTATCATTGTGGACGAATTGATAAAGACGAGCCACTGCCTCCTCCGCATTGTCCCACATGGACTAGGAAGTAGCTGCGAAGCTCGATAGAAGGGACAACATAGCACAGATATTTTCCTTTGCAACTCCCAAGGCCTTACCTTTTCCTTTCATAGTTGGAGGAGCAAGGGAAAATTTTATAGGGGGAGACAGTTTGACCTTTCCCGAGCTAAAAGTAGGGGAGGTGCCACCTCCATAAGTGACATCATTAGATGGGGAGGAAGTTAGAAAAGTACTAAAGATTGAGGACACCCTTTTTCCTTGAGAAAAGGACATTCTTGGCCTCTTGCAAGAAAGGGGGTTGGTTTCAAATGCCCTCCTAGCTGCAACTACCTGGAGGGACTTTTGGTCAATGATCTTTAGGGTCATAGCTGAAGAATTGCAAAGGTTAGAGCATGTCAAGAATTGTGAGCAATAGGCATAAAGGTTTATACTTTTTTGACGAGATGATACTAAAGGCAAAGCCACAGGACCACTTGAGGAGTAGCTTGTCAGTAAGGTTAGACCTTTTCTCTTTTAAAAGTAAAACTACCTCAACTATTGACCAGAACAAAGGGTGAGATTGTAGCATTGCATTAGCTCGACAAAAGTAGGCTAAACACCAACCCTATTTGCCCTAGCCTAGATAATGCCCAACCTATATGCTCCAAAGCGAAAAGTCGTGTCAAAATAAGAATAAAAGAGAAGATTAGGACAAAGAGGCAAAAGCATATTAGAATTCTAGAGGCTCTCGATGCCTCGCCAGAAAAGAAGGGGAAAGGCTCATATAAGCTGGGACCACAACGGCTCTTTAGCAATTGAGTGCGCAAAGCAAATGTAATGAACAAGTGTAATCAATGCGTAACATACGCATTCTAGTAGTCTAAGCTAGAGGCCAGCTAATGGATATGAATTTAGCTTTAAAGAAAAGCACGTGCACGCCCAAGGCACATGAGGAAAACTATTACAAGGCAGGCACAAGAGCCATGGGGTCCATTAGGGGTGTTCAAATTTTTGATTGGCCGCAATTTGCTACCCTACTGATCGCCTAGCCACAAAAATCGAATAGGAATGCATAAGAGTTTTTGGTCTTCCGATTAAATTGGGTAGGAATGCGGAATACTATCAATTTCCATATTCTTACCCTACCCTACCCACAAAAAATATATTGTTATTGTTGTGGATGTTTGAGTTGTGAAAACATGGACTTGTTTTTTGTGTAGGTTATATGATTTGTGGTGAACTGGTAATCTATTGGAGCAGTTATGATTTTAATGTGTTTCATATGGTTTAAACTTAAAATAATTGTTGTTGTATTTGTGTAACAATTATGATGTATTGATATTCATACTTTCTTATATTTTATTATAATTGTTGTTATAGTTGTTTTAGGTTTTAATATTATTAATTTATTGTGTTGTTAAATTGGTGCATGTTATTTAATTGAATTGTTAAAATAATCCAAAAATTAATATTTACAAAAGTGTTTTCCCGACTTCCTACCCGATTAGTCGGGTAGGAATACCACACCTGATCGGGTGGGGTAGGCCAAAAAAAAATTCTTCTGCAAAGTATCGGGTAAGAAGACGAAAGACTATATTTCCTACCTGTAGAGTAGGGTGAACACCCCTAGGGTAGGGTGAACGCCCTTAGGGTCCACAATATGGTGAGATACATCTCCTAAGTGCATCATCAATTCGCTCTCATACCAACTCTAGTTGTTGAAGAGGAGTTCCACTTTATAGGATGCCTTATTTGAAGAGTAGCTAAAGGAGCTTCATCGGTGAAGGAGGCTGGAAGCCTATAAAGGAAACGGACAAGTTAGGAACTAAGTAAGTAATTCCTCTCAGCTCAATTCTAATCTATCATTTTTGCATTTATTGACTTAATCATCAGAGAGTAGATCCCCAAAAATCCTCTGATCCTGGACTTCTTTGCACGAGCCCACTAGAGATCGCCAGATCATCAAACAATCTATTGGTGCTGCTTTTGAGATTAACAACTGTTATTCCTTACAACAACCCCCACGCCTGAGCAGCCACAAGAGGTAAAAACAGACCCGTCAAAATTAATTTTACATAAACTATTTGGTAGAGCCTTCCACGAAGTACTTTGCGGTAGGTTCGTCTGAACATGAAGGGTTGGACCATTGATTTGATTAGACAGAAACTGCTGGAGATATTCTTTTGAAAACTCAACAACCTGCAGTGGAGTTCTTGAATGTTCCTTTACCCTTACTGTGTTCCTGTTGAACCAAACAGCCCATGCTATAGTAACAACCGACACTATTTGTTCATGTTAAAATTTTCTGAGATGAACCCAATCCACTCCTGAACACTTGAGACCCTGTTTGCTAGAAAGTGCAACCCAGCAATTTCCCAAATAGCAAAGGCAAAGGTACATCTCAGAAACAAATGAAAAGGAGACTCATAATGATCCCCACACATAAAGCATTCATTAATAGTATGGATTTTCCTTATTTGTAAATTACACAGACTGGGTAGGATATCAATAAAAAAGCCTCCAAGCAAAATTCTAAATTTTATTGGGCACCTTTAAAGACCAAATAAAAAATGGCCATCTATCAGCAACTGAGCTTGTGGATTCGGAATTATGTTGGGCACCCGCCAACTTCTGTTCAATAGCTAAATGATATGCATTACGGACCGAAAAATATTCAAATTTGGTGTAAAACTACATAAGACGATCTTCCGAAAATTGTGCGTAAATTGGGAGAGCCAAAATATCCAATCACAAACTCCAAAAAGTACTGTATTTTCTATATCAATACTTAGTCGACGGTTGATGCATACTTACTAGAAGAAATGTACCGATTGCAATCAAAAAATAAAAGAAAAAACTATATTCCAAAATGGTCATCTTTGAGGCAAAATAAATATGCTTCCTCTTCCATTAGGAAAAACTAGAGCTACCTTTAATAATCTTTCTTTAAAGTGTATTTTGGCTTTTATTTAGTTTTTAAAGATATCTTGGTTTCGTGTTTTTGCTTTTCTATATTTTTTTAATCTTATTTGTTCTCTTCTTAATATTTCATATCTATCTAATATTAGAGTTAGGAAGTTGAATTTCTAACTTATAAAAGCACAACAACGGTCAAGATTGATCCAATCTTCATCTATTTTGACTCAATAATATAAAATTCATCCTAAAAAAAATTTTCCTGCTCAAAAAATTAATTTCTTTGCACGACCCCAAATACCAAACATCAACAGACTCTCTCAATGTTAAACAATCTCATAATCCACATCTACCTCTCGCTTCATAGTAATTTTAAATTGTATAGTTAAAAAACTAAATTATTATTTAAAATATAAATAATACAAAATCAACTCGATTTTAGATATTCTATAGTGTCTTCAGACACGGGATTATTGTTAATACACATATATCACTGTAATATTTATATACTAATATGTGTGTGTGTGTGTGTGTGTGTCTTTTATTCAATAGTAATCAAATGTGCACAGTATAGCTTTTGAACAAAAAAAAATTGCGCCATCTTGTTGGTGAGACCATTGCACCTTTAGCCATATAAATGAGAAATATGGTCAAAACCGTGTTGCCCAACCGACACAGTAAGCCGGTCTATGTGTACTTACCAAAATAGACCGGTCATTACACTGGACTGGAAAGTTAAAGTGGATTATGATTAAGCCAACTAATTGTGGGTTAAAATATCAGTTCTTTGACCATGGTGGATTTGTACGGGTGCTTAAAGAGTTACTATCCGACATGTTCTGAGGTCAAATCTCACCAGTTGTGATAAAATGTGGCCCAAAACAACCACAAGACGAGATTCGTGAGGTCAGAATTTGGAAACCTCATGAGCCAGATAAATGAGGCTTCCGAGTTCAAGCGATGAGTTGGCCAAATCTTGATTGTCTGATTCTCATGATGCAGGTGTTTTGCGCCAGAGTTGATAGTGGGTGTTTTCGGCCCAAATTCAGACAACCCAAAAATACATGTATGTGGTTGTCTCTCAGTGAACCTTGAGTGCACTGGTCTGCTTCAAATATTCTGGATTGATGTGCTGTAGGTTATTACATAGATGGAAGGTAATGTTTACTTGACACTGTTTGCCTTCACTGCACAAACCGCTGATGATTTATCATAGCAGCAAAATATTTTTGGCATAATTTACGTCTACATCCAATAAGCAAACTCTGCAGCATCCAAACCGTTAAAAAAATTTCCTCCACCACTGCCATGTATTTATATACATGGCTGAAGTGAGGAATTATGCTACAAAACTACGAAAAAAGAAATCCAATTTGAGGGGAAAAAAAATGACAGATAGGTTCAGAGTACGTTCTTTGTGATGTTCCGTNCCGTTAAAAAAATTTCCTCCACCACTGCCATGTATTTATATACATGGCTGAAGTGAAGAATTATGCTACAAAACTACGAAAAAAGAAATCCAATTTGAGGAAAAAAAAATGACAGATAGGTTCAGAGTACGTTCTTTGTGATGTTCCATTCACACAGCAATTCTGATCAATGCCACTTCATTAAAATTTATCATTTCATTCCAATTTCACTGTTCACCATGTTTTACCACATGTTTCTAAAAAGAACCGCAACAAAAAATAGGTTCTCATTGCTACCTACAACAGGAATTGTGGTTACTTACTCACTTGAAGGATAAACGAACAAGCTCTAATATCCACCCGCATTCAAAAATTACANGATCAATGCCACTTCATTAAAATTTATCATTTCATTCCAATTTCACTGTTCACCATGTTTTACCACATGTTTCTAAAAAGAACCGCAACAAAAAATAGGTTCTCATTGCTACCTACAACAGGAATTGTGGTTACTTACTCACTCGAAGGTAAAGGAACAAGCTCTAATATCCACCCGCATTCAAAAATTAAATAAGCTTACATGAAATGTATGTATAGACTATCTAAGGAGAATCTCATCATTTTTCTCACCTTGAGATGCAGCAGATTCCTTCACAGCTTCATCCTGTGGCAATGTGGAATCAGAATATTCTAACCCCAGCAATGAAACTCCATTCGAATCATCTTCTGTGTCACCAATGTTTTTATGCATCTCATTACTTGAGTCTGCTTCTTGGTTGACTTCGGATTCGTTCACAGTTTCGGCATGATGTGACTCAACTGCTGGGGTAACTCCAGGTTCCTCCACTGTTTCAGCATGATGTTGAGTTTGGCTTTGTGATATGGACCGGGCAGGAGATGGAGTTGCAACACCCAATCCTTTAGAAATACAAATGTACTTGAAGGCAAGTTGCTTGTAGTAATTTAGCAGGTCTTCTACATCACTAATTGTCAGATCACCAGTTTGGGAATACAAATATGGGAAATCTTGAAACACTTGATTCACCTTATCTTCATTCATAAGTATAGTTGCCCCTCTATTCTCCAGATCTGAGATTGACAGAATTTTGTTTATTGATGTTTGATCTTTCGCATATTGCTCCTCATTCCCAGGTTTAGTTCCAGATGATTCGGGTGAGAACTGAGGCTGCATTGCTGGGACCTGATGTTTCTTAGAGTTCAAAGCTTGTTGTTTGGGTATAGTAGGTTCCATTCTAGGAACATGTTCAACATTCTGATAACTTTGAGTGGGCAAATCATCCGATTCTGCTGAAAGGCCAGAAAGAAGTGCTCGAGCAGATTCCATATTTTTCTCGAACTCAATATCATCCATTGAAAGAGCTTTTGCATCAATGTTCAAGATGAAGGACTCTGCGGAGAGCATGTTTGTGAAAAAATATGCTGCTTCTGCGACTAAGCGAGATTGACGCCTGTAACGTTGTATATACAACAGATTCAAATGGAGTTGCGGTGGGCTTGCCTGTATGAAATAATCACGCAAAGCCATTCTGAGATTTTGAGATTAGAAATGACCAAATAAGAAGAAATTGAAAAAAAAAACAAACAAACAAACAAATCGTTGCACCTGTCAGCGGCAGATGCAATATCTCCCATTTTTTTTTTTTCAGAAGATATTCCAGCTGAATCCACCAAATTCTTACAGACTTAGTTAACACATTAACCCATATGGCAACATATGTATTATCATAAGATTAGCTTATTGTTACAAGCATACCTGGTAAAACTTCTTTTTCCCCTTCAGTAAACTATTTTATGTTCCAGCTTTTCAGTAAGAAACATGTCCAGTAGTAACAAATATTACCAAAAGCAAGTTCAAATAAAAAAATTCCTCGACCATTGCTTTACTATCAATGTTACAGTTGACACATCATGGTTTATGCAAGTACTGGTGCAAAGACTCGTGTCTTGTCCATTACTGCACATACCTTACGATATGGAACCATTTCCGTGGTTAACGATCTTAGTAAATACATTTTTGTTAAAGAGATGCGAATCTGTACTAAGAATACGGCATGCAAATTACCTTTATTGTTACATAAATCAGAACAGGAAGAAATTCATCAGCTCCCGGAGGGTTCTGATTCGAAGCAACGGAAGCATTGAGCAGTAGATTATTTATGACCTTGCAACAATTGAGAATACAGACAAGTTTGTCTCTTGGCGCCTTGTACATATTAATCTTCTGTAGCTCTTTCTGTGCAAGCTGCCAAAATGAAAGCATGAATGCAAAAATGAGACTTCTCGTTGCTCCTTATATCATTCAGATCATTATTACAAAAGGCAGCCAAAAATGGCAAGTCTTTAAGAAACTAAAAGAGATGTTTTAGCTACTACTGATATTTTCTTTTATTTTGTTTTATACTATTTAATTTGTTTTAGCTGCCAAAATGAAAGTATGAATGCAATCATAATCACATATGATTCTCGTAGGGAATGCTGGTTTAGCATCCTCCAATAACTTTTGCTGATAGAACATATATTATAAACAAATATTCGACCATCCAATTGAGTCCAAAATAACAGGATGCTCTTCACAAGTTTATTAAAAAAAGAAGACACAGATGGCCTCATGTACCATAGGTTTGAAGGAACCAAATTTCTAGCATATGCAGGGGAGAATATAACGAAAACACTGGTTCAGTGCTCAAACCTCTGTGGAAAGAGGGACCCTGTAGATCATAGCTCCACAGTTTTTCCGAATCATACATGAAAAATGTATCTGTCTCTAACTGAGTTTGGTGAATCTTAATGGGTTGGAAGATCCACCGAAGTATGTAGCCTTAACTGATGTGTCGTGCCAACCAACTCTCCTTTCTATGAACAAATTTGTTGAACTATATATACTCAAGTTACACCTTCTCCAACAGTTTAAATTTTTGTAGTAGATAGTTGTTTAACATGATATCAAAAAAGGAGGATTTGTGTCCGAATATCGGCATCACCCTAATTATTAAAAAGATTTCCATGTGTTAGATCCAAAATTTAGCCCATAAGTGAGGGGACGTGTTGAAATATGAATACTTAAGTTACACTCTCTCGAACAGCTTAAACATATGTCAGAGTGTTATGGAAGGTACTCAAACAGGCAGGATTCTGGTACATAAACACCAATATCTGTCATACTAGCACGCGGCCACAAACATTTCCATATCAATTAGTAGAGTAAGATGCAGTGCATAAGTACCATAACATCTCCTCTCTATGGGGTGGCTTTTTTTGCTTGCTGGGGATCTAGCAAATCATCTCAGAAAAAAAGGGTAACAATACAGCATTGAATAGTAATAGGTTTCATGAAATCACATCACATATAATACAACATTGCAAACAAAGTTACAAAATACAAGATTGCACCGACTCTTCATGCCAAAAGATTTCTTTTTACCCACATCATTAGTTGTTGAGAAAGAAGGTCATCATGTCAGAAAAGTGATAATAATTTTTCTCAAGGTAATCTAGCTAGTTCCTCTTCATTTCCCTTTAGTTTTGTAAAGGTAATAGAATGGTATGCCCAGCTAGATATTGAAATGAGTGGTGCAAACATTTCAATAACTCATGCTCAGTGGACTGCGTATTACTTACACACTAGACAAAAAAGCTAGTATCACTTGTCATTTGGTAATGTCTCCAAAAAATATAATCTTTCCGTCCAAAGATCAAAATTTCGTTTCAGTGCATTATTTCAGTCACATAGAAAACAGAAATGTTTCAAAAATATAATAAAAAAAGAAAGAAAATTTTGGGATATATTTCCAAAAGGACCAAAACATTCTGAATCATTAGCCGAAATATACTGAAATATCTTGAAACAACTCAAAACATTTTAAAAAATTAGTGGAAACATGTTGAAACATCTCAAAACACCTTAAAATATTGGATTTTCAATTCAATCACTGATTTATTTCGGTCTTCTTAGAAACACAAACTTTTTAGTCATTTCGATTGTTTCGAAATGGAACTTTGATCCTTGTTTCCAACAAAGTGTTTCAAATCCTAAAGTGGTACTAATGTCAATCCATAAGATTTTTAATGTTTTCAGGTGTCAACAGTATTTCTATGTTTCAGAATGCCTCGCAATAGGGGCCCACGAGTCTTATTTTGATTCTTGTTATCTGCCTGGGTGACATTAGTTGGTTTAGTTGAGTTTGATAGTCAAATGTTTACGTTCTTGAATTGTAGTGGTAGTCTTTGGCACAATATTGTGGTTAGGCCAGTCAATGGAGCGGATTTTAATCCAAACCCGAGTCCATTTGACTAGATATGGTTTAATATTTTAATACTAATAATTGTCCGTGCCTAAAGGCAGGGTATTACGTGTAAATTAATTACAAATATTTGCACATACATAAATGTAAAGTAAACTACAACATTGTAGTAAACGCCGAACAAAATGAGTCCGCTAATATTTTTTATAACATCAACCTGCATGCATAGCATATATTTTCACATTAAATTGTTACGCCACGAAAATTTTGTTATAACTATTGAAACATAATAATTCATACATCTGAAAAAATATATCAGTTGACAATATTTAATTTTTATTTTTGATTCAATATCCACGATTTTAACATTCATAATCACCTTTATCTAAATAATAACAGAATTCATAACTAATAGAATGAAAATTAAAACAATAATCCCACAAATAAACTAAATCTACAGATGTTGTCAAATGACCAAATATAACTATCAAAAATTCAACGGACTTCCAAAATATACGACTTGACTATTGAATTTGTATNGGATTTGGATTTGGATACAAGTAAATCCAATTCAGTATATATGTATACATACATATATACATATTTAATTGAGAGAAATTATTGTATATGCATAACATACTTAGATTATTAATGAGATCGACATAAAATTAAACATAAATTATTGAATAGAATGATTGGTTAATTAAATTAGGTTGAAAGTTAACGTAAATTTGAAAAAGTTATTAATTTATCATGAAATTTTGTTGGGATTCAAATTTTCAGATCGGATCGGGTAATCGGATCAGATATCCGATTATTAAAGAATACGGATATAGATAAGTTTTTTAAATCCGTCTTAAGATTTTGAAATCTGTCGGGTAAACAGATCAGATTCGATTTTGGACAGATCAAGATCTGATCCGTTGATAGCCATAACTGTGGTTGCCCCATTGTGACCTATGCACCACAAGTTCCAAGGTATAAAATGTCTCTCCAAAAACAGGGTTGGAGCTACAAACATCTAACTCTCTTGAGACCCCTCGGTGGCAAAAGTCTCGTGCCGTGCAATCTTTTAGTCCTCATAGGATTATGAGATCTTTTGGAGCATGTATAAACATATAATCCTTCATACCAAATACAGATCAGCTTTAGAAAAAAATTACAAAGTTTGCAATCTCTTTAGTTTGCAATCCTAACCTTACGGGATGCCTGGGGGATTCAAAGAGTGATACGTAGTTTTATTCCTCTCAATTTTCTACATCTGGATACCAACAAACACACCCAATTAAGCTCTTTTTAATCCCAACAGACCCCAACCAACAAGTCCTGCCCTTACCTTTTAACTTTAAAACTATCAATAAAACTCCTAATTAACCTTGGATCATTTTTAAGGCTAAACAAATAAAATGTTTGTATTAAATCTACGAGAAGTTGCATCAAGTTCTCTAGAACAAAAATAAAAAAATTGCAGGAAAATATGATGCCCAATCTGCAAGTTGGTCTGACACATACAATTAGTTGAAGCTTAAAACAAAGGTTGTGGGCTCCATGACAATAAAGGCTTTTTCAGGATCCAATTGCAAAAGTCCATAATAGGTAGAAGAGTTTTTATTATGATGTCTNTTTTTTTTATTGATTATGGAAAAAATAAAATTGACTATTGAATTTGTATGACTCGAGTTTATAGTAATGCTTTTAATTTTATATCATTTTTCTGAATTATTTATATTCTTAGTATATTTTCTTAAATTAAACATTATTTAATATTGGATTATTTAGTAAAGATTGTTGTTCACTAAATATTGAATTTGTATGATTCGTGTTCATAGTATTTGTTATAATTTTCTATCGTTTCTCTCACTTATAATTTTGTATCATTTTTTTCGAGTATTTAGATTTGAGTTATTTAATAAATATTGTAACTTTGTGTTGTTCACTAAATATTAAATTTATATGATTCGTGTTTGTATATGAATTTAATCTTGTATATTTTAAATGTTAAGCATATTATCTTTAATATATCTCTTGATATCTGAGTTACCCAATACATTGAATTTAATATTGTATATTTTACATGTTAAACATATTTTCTTTGTTAAATTAGATTTTTTGCAAGTTATGTATTTTTTTTTATTAATTACGGAAAAAACAAAATTGACTATTGAATTTGTATGATTCGTGTTTGTAGTATTGCTTGAATGAAAGAGAGAGATATATATGAATATTTTCATGATATATACTATCTATCTAATATATATTATATAATTTTCCTTCAAAGATAGATACAGAGGAATATTTTCGTAATATACTATCTCTCTGTGATATATACTATCTATCTACAAAGAGGTGCAATATTTACTTGAATCAGACACTATCTAATATTTTTGTGAGATACAGAAGAAAATATTGTGAAAAATTAAAACTTTTTGTGTGAATTGAGCGTGAGAGAGAGAGATTTGCGTGATTTAATGAAAAGATTTAGGGGAATTAAATTTTGGAATATCAGTTTTGGAAACTACAAATTCTGAGCAACAAAAATATTTCAAAAGAGTTAATTTGGTATGTTAAATTAAAACGATCTGAGACGTCAATAGCCCGAGACAATTTGGGATAACGTCCGTTAGATGATGCTTTTTTTGGTCATGAAACGATCTAAACCACTTTTTGTCTCCAAAATTCAAATTTGTTCTAGTTTATTATATTGATATTTACCTGAAGCCGATTAAGTTTCTTTAAATGGATTTGGATTTGGATACAAGTAAATCCAATTCAGTATATATGTATACATACATATATACATATTTAATTGAGAGAAATTATTGTATATGCATAACATACTTAGATTATTAATGAGATCGACATAAAATTAAACATAAATTATTGAATAGAATGATTGGTTAATTAAATTAGGTTGAAAGTTAACGTAAATTTGAAAAAGTTATTAATTTATCATGAAATTTTGTTGGGATTCAAATTTTCAGATCGGATCGGGTAATCGGATCAGATATCCGATTATTAAAGAATACGGATATAGATAAGTTTTTTAAATCCGTCTTAAGATTTTGAAATCTGTCGGGTAAACAGATCAGATTCGATTTTGGACAGATCAAGATCTGATCCGTTGATAGCCATAACTGTGGTTGCCCCATTGTGACCTATGCACCACAAGTTCCAAGGTATAAAATGTCTCTCCAAAAACAGGGTTGGAGCTACAAACATCTAACTCTCTTGAGACCCCTCGGTGGCAAAAGTCTCGTGCCGTGCAATCTTTTAGTCCTCATAGGATTATGAGATCTTTTGGAGCATGTATAAACATATAATCCTTCATACCAAATACAGATCAGCTTTAGAAAAAAATTACAAAGTTTGCAATCTCTTTAGTTTGCAATCCTAACCTTACGGGATGCCTGGGGGATTCAAAGAGTGATACGTAGTTTTATTCCTCTCAATTTTCTACATCTGGATACCAACAAACACACCCAATTAAGCTCTTTTTAATCCCAACAGACCCCAACCAACAAGTCCTGCCCTTACCTTTTAACTTTAAAACTATCAATAAAACTCCTAATTAACCTTGGATCATTTTTAAGGCTAAACAAATAAAATGTTTGTATTAAATCTACGAGAAGTTGCATCAAGTTCTCTAGAACAAAAATAAAAAAATTGCAGGAAAATACGATGCCCAATCTGCAAGTTGGTCTGACACATACAATTAGTTGAAGCTTAAAACAAAGGTTGTGGGCTCCATGACAATAAAGGCTTTTTCAGGATCCAATTGCAAAAGTCCATAATAGGTAGAAGAGTTTTTATTGTGATGTCTACTAAATTGGTTAATATTCTACTGAGTTTTAAGAGTCATGGGTACTCCCATCACTTTAAGATTTGTAAGGACGGATTGTACTTGGTCTTAAATTAGGTCCTAAAATGAAATTCAGTCCTGAAATTTATAAAGAAATGTTATTAGATCCCGATTACTCTGGACTAAAAATGTAAAGGTTCAGTGAGGAGTCCTCGTCCTAACTCCAGATGGTTGTATAACTGCTGCCTATACATTTAAACACAATCGGTTTATTTCAATGCAGTGGGCTTATCAGAATTCAAGCTTAAATGATTTGTAAGCTAACCAAACTATAAGGTTTAGTCCTAAGGAGTACTGATTTAGATTCATTGTACTAGGAAAAAAGGCTAGATTCCCGGGTTGTTTTTGGAGTTAACATTCACAGCCTTGAAGCAACCCCTATTCATATCCTAGACCTTACTGCACCATGAAATTGACCACCCTAACCCATTCATCTATCCTAAAATATTTGTTGTCCGGTAATTGAAGCATATTTCTCTTGAAATCAATCCAAGTCCAATAAAATGGTGGTCAAATGCACGAGGCTCCTGTTATTTTGAGGTCTGGGTAGGAACAGATGTACATAGTCATACTCTCGCATGTGAAGAGGTTGTTTATGCAACATGAAGCCTTGATGCCCTGTTTAAAATGGATCAACCTTACTGTTGCGCCAAGGTCCACGCTCTTGAAATCAAACTAAGTCTAGAGCTCCTAAAGTGATGTACCCTATAACACTTTGTAGCTTGTAATCCTGATCCTCCAAGCCAAACACTATCAAAATCAATCACAAAAACACATGTTGATTGCAATTCTAAGTTCCCAAGCGAGGTTGTGCAACAAAAGGTTAAGAAATGAGGAAAATTTAAACATTGGCTTCTTTCAATTCATTGGGATTCATCTAATCAAAATAACAATATTCGTTTGGATTGGCAATGTCCAGATAAAACAAATGTGGTGCCACAATCATCCAACATACAAATTATTGACCCACCATAAGCATCCCCAATTCAATCTATGCCCTTCATTAGGAAGATTGCTAGCTTCAAAAAGAAAGAAAGAAAGATAATTGGATTAGTTTGTTTAAAAGTCAAATAATTCCGTTGCGATAGCTAGGACATGAAAAATGTGTCACTACAACATGTATTGGAAATTTCAAAGTTAAGTTCTTAAACTAGACAAGGTCACAAGGGGAAACAGCCACATGTGCCAAATTGCCGAATGCATTATTTTGCATAGAATATTTAGGCTCTCTCTCTCTCTCTCTCTGTGAATGTGTGTGCTAGCATGTAAAAGAACCCCATCAGTTCTCTTAACCGATTATGTTACAATTTTTTCCAACTCCTGATACAAACTGTATAGCAGTTTATCACCAGCAGACATATAGCCAGGTCTCAAAATCTAGATTCAGGTACAACTGTTACTCTTCATAATCTAGATATAAGCAGAGAGACATTTTAATCATCCAAAATGGTGGCATCATGTGCTTGCATGACCATCATTTCGACAAATTGCCTATAAACAGACAATCAGCAGGGCAAGCAGCCAACACTATAGAGAAAAATTACTTGAAATATGAAATCCTTTACTCACCAACCATGATGTCTCATTTTGATATGTTGGCATAATATCTAGGTTCTCTGGCCGAATAAATTGTTGAATCAAAACCATTTTTTCATGAAGTTGGTCATCAACTTTCACATCATCTGGAAGTGAAGCAAATACATGTGTAAATAACTTTGTCATGACATACTTCTCCAATCCCTGTAATGGAAAGAGCATACATGTGTCATACACCGTAATCTTACCAAACCAGCAAACATAAGGAATGAAATTATTTATACAAGCTGCTTGGAGATGTTCATAAAACAAAATTAAAGAATGAAAAAAGGTGCCATCTGAAAACGAAATAAATAAGTAGACAAGCAAAATTCATATTAGAACCTCCTTCATTCTAGTCTAAACAAGAGCCAGTCATATGTCAAAACAAGCACTTGAATTACTGATGTGTCCAACACAAAAGGCAACAAATACAGCTATTTTTCATGATTGTGTGCATTTGTCTATGATTTTAGAGTACTAATGACATACGTAGCTAGAAAAAGGGATGGAAAATGCATTAACATTTTGCCTAAGCCAGATATAAAAATAAATAAGCTCTATAAATCACCAAGACCGATCCTGTAGACCCACTTGTGANAAAAAGGGATGGAAAATGCATTAACATTTTGCCTAAGCCAGATATAAAAATAAATAAGCTCTATAAATCACCAAGACCGATCCTGTAGACCCACTTGTGAGATTACTCTTCAACACCCATCCCCCCCCCAAAAATAAAAAACTTAATTGGGATGAAAACTGCAAGCATATTTGGTATAATAAAGGAGTTCAATTGATTTCCACAATTATAGTTCACAATCCATAACTGCCAGTTTTTAACTTGGTTCGTGGAACCAGCCAAATTCCCTGCTTTTACAATTTGCATAAACCACTCTCCCTTATGTTGTGGCCTGAGTACATGAAAAAATAAATCTAGAAAAATTACATTCAAGAAATCAAGCAGCAAGAGGTTGACGTCAAAGCCTCTAGGGCCCCAACTAAGACAACATATTCCACACATGTCATCTGTCTAAGGGGCTGCATAATCTTTTTCAGATTCTTCTACCTATTTTCTTTCACACTATTCTTTAAGCAAATTAAATATTTTTCCATAAGCAAATTGCACTTACAACCTCAAACTGCAGATCAGATTTCACTGCTTACCCTTAACTTTAAAATGTGTTGAAAGAAAAAGCTGTAAGGTATTGGAAATTGGCATATCTTCTATAGAAGGAATCCATTTGAAATCAGCCAGTTTTCGTTCACCCAACGCGGGAAGCTAGGAGGGAAAGACTAAGAACATCAACTAATCTTCTTCATATTTGCTCGTAAGTAGTTGACCTTCTACTCGAAGTTCCGTTCATATGCATGTCAGCCCAAGTTCTAACTACTGACTATGTGATGGCACCTTAAGATTGAAAAATAAATAAGAAAAACCAAGAGATTGATATATTACCCCAGTACAAAGCAAAGATAAATGGTATCCTCTACACAAGACATCACCCATCTTCACACAAGAAATTACTGGGGTTTCACAGAGAAGTCACCAACTAATCTTCTGCATAATTGCTCGTAAGTAGCTGACCTTCTACTCCAAGTTGCGTTCATATTCATACCAGCCCAAGGTCTAACCCCTGGACTAAGCAATGACACCTTAAAACTGAAAAAATAAATAAAAAAAACCAAGAGGTTGACATCTTAACCCAGTACAGAGAAAAGATATATGGTGTCCTCTACACAAGACATCACCCATCTTCACATAAGAAATTACTAGGGTTTCACACAGAAGTCACTAGCGTAACTTCCACATGAGGGGGCAACACACAGCACAAGGCACATGCTGTGTTCAAATGAGTAGCTACCTCTTTGTGGTTTCTTGGTTCTTTTCTCTTTCACACTTTATTTAAAAGAATATCAACTTTAGCTTAATTCTTCTATTTTGTGGTTAATCTACAATTTCACACCCATAAATTGATGGTTACATTTTATTAATTACCCCAGAAATTTGAAATGAATCAGAAGAGTCCTTGAATTTGTTATGTCAAGTTCAGATTTGAGATGGCTTAACTTGGATAATGATAACCACCGCCAATTTCATAGATACGAAAACTGACAAATATACATGCATGCATACAACGCCACATTATAAAAACACCACCAGAGTATCTCGTCCTCACAACACCCTTACAAACTTTGCAGAATATAGCACCTACAATAATGCATGTTTGTGTGCGCGCACGCGCGTGTGACGCCCTTAAAACCGGGGGTCCTGTTGACCACCAGCAACNGTGTGTGTGTGCGCGCGCGCGTGTGTGACGCCCCTAAAACTGGGGTCCCGTTGACCACCAGCAACCCGCGGAAATATCCGTGATTGTCGCATAACCCGACATCACGNATGTTTGTGTGCGCGCACGCGCGTGTGACGCCCTTAAAACCGGGGGTCCTGTTGACCACCAGCAACCCGCGGAAATATCCGTGATTGTCGCATAACCCGACATCACGTCTATCACATCCCTGTAACCAGGATTACAACTCACACGAGAATCCATGTTTTTTCTTTTATCATTTAATCCCATCGAAGTTCAACATACCCCAATGTATCTCATTTAAGGTCCATTTGTGTCATTAGAACCAAAGAACACATATCCCAAGAGTGTGGCAAAACATTCTTAAAATTTCAGATTTTTGGAAAACCTNATTTTTCTTTTATCATTTAATCCCATCGAGGTTCAACATACCCCAATGTATCTCATTTAAGGTCCATTTGTGTCATTAGAACCAAAGAACACATATCCCAAGAGTGTGGCAAAACATTCTTAAAATTTCAGATTTTTGGAAAACCTTCCGAAAGGTTTTGTTATGGACCTTTCGAAAGGTTTGCTCACTGAAAAATTTCTACCAGAAGGTTTTATGGATCTTTCGGTAGGTTTTACCTACTAGACTAATTTCTACCGAAAGGTTTGCCCACTAGATGAAAGATTGCATGAACCTTCCGAAAAGTTTTGTGGACCTTCCGGTAGGTTTTGCCTACTGGACAAAAAATTTACACTAACCTTCCGGAAGNTCGAAAGGTTTGCTCACTGAAAAATTTCTACCGGAAGGTTTTATGGATCTTTCGGTAGGTTTTACCTACTAGACTAATTTCTACCGGAAGGTTTGCCCACTAGATGAAAGATTGCATGAACCTTCCGAAAAGTTTTGTGGACCTTCCGGTAGGTTTTGCCTACTGGACAAAAAATTTACACTAACCTTCCGGAAGATTGTTGTGACCTTCCGGAAGGTTTTGTCCAAAATTTCATGCCTCATCAAATTTTCATTTTCAATCATCCAAAACCTTTCCAAACTCATTCCAAACATGGATAATGACATTTTCTACATTATACAAGATCCATACAAGTTCTATTACATGCATTTGCATAATTTATACATGTTAAAACATTGTTCCANATTCCGGAAGGTTTTGTCCAAAATTTCATGCCTCATCAAATTTTCATTTTTAATTCATCCAAAACCTTTCCAAACTCATTCCAAACATGGATAATGACATTTTCTACATTATACAAGATCCATACAAGTTCTATTACATGCATTTGCATAATTTATACATGTTAAAACATTGTTCCAACAAAAATTATATAAAATATGCCACAAAAGCCACAAGTCGGCTTTTCTTTATCGTTGAGGCCCCGAATGTGAGTCTTCTCCCGGTACAAACTCCGCACCTGAAATGTTTCCCGTATAGGGTGAGCTAACGCCCAGTAAAATATTTCCTACAGAGGCTACTCCCCAACTTAAATGCATATGTAATGTTCATATACAACATNCAAAATATGCCACAAAAGCCACAAGTCGATTTTTCTTCATCGTTGAGGCCCCGAATGCGAGTCTTCTCCCGGTACAAACTCCGCACCTGAAATGTTTCCCGTATAGGGTGAGCTAACGCCCAGTAAAATATTTCCTACAGAGGCTACTCCCCAACTTAAATGCATATGTAATGTTCATATACAACATTCACAATCATATAATCATTCCAATCAAGAATATACATGATTCATGTTGGAATCTACCATGTCATGCCATGAATGAAATGAGATTCACTCACGCACATCAACCTGAGCCCTCACCGGCTCTCACCACACTATGCAATGCAAGTGTAAAACCTTTATTATTGATTAAATACATCCAATGATCATTTTNCACCGGCTCTCACCACAGTATGCAATGCAAGTGTAAAACCTTTATTATTGATTAAATACATCCAATGATCATTTTTGAAAAACCAACTATATGTTTATTAAACCATTTCATTCATGGATGTTTCCCATCAAATGAAAACTTTGTATTACAAAATCATGTGTCTTTGTTGGGTATCGGATTTTGGAATCACACCGCTGGCTCCGTACGCCATTACACTTTTTCGGAATTTCACCACAGGAGAGTGTATGAACCAAGTAGCCGGATTTTTCATCCGAAGGAGTGTCTAGCCCTTCTTGCTATATCCGACACAAGTTTTTCTCATGCCACATGCGACTCCATGAGATCTTCGATCCAACATCTCCGAGTCCACATATCAATCACCAAGAGTGATATTGATTAAATCATGCATACACACCTACACTCATTCCTAAATCCATAAATGTGATGTATTTTCCCCATGCAATATAATGAACTATTGCGTAATCAATGTCATACTCATATACAAAGAGTGTCGCATAAGCCATTTAACTACATATCTCACATATGTCACGGCAATTTCAATGAACGCATATAATTACCATAAATTGTCACAATGTTAATACATCAATTAGCACATATTAACATTCCCTTCCAACACATTTTATAAGCATGTTAACCACACACTTCATGTACAAGCACTATAAAACATATAGCATGCTCAAGATATCAAGTTTTAAGGGATTGCACAGGTACTTCCCCAATACCAAACTTTGCTAGGATTTGGTCTAAGCCAATTCCATACCTATTTCTTCTATTCCTTAACCATAGTCAAGTAACTTAGGTTATTCCGAACCCTTACCCCATTCATAATACACCCTAGGTAAGAAAATGAACCAAAGTAGGAGGAATCCTACCTCTTGGAGCGTAAAATGAAGACTAAAAGCTTCAAGACACCTCCCTAGCTCCAAAAAACTCTTGACTTCAAAAAATCCTCCCCTTTGATCTTTGGTGAAATCCCTCGTTCTTGGTACGTACGCGTAGCCCTTGTTGCGTAGAACAACTTTAATTTTTGGTTGAAGCAATTCCGACNTCCTACCTCTTGGAGCGTAAAATGAAGACTAAAAGCTTCAAGACACCTCCCTAGCTCCAAAAACTCTTGACTTCACAAAATCCTCCCCTTGGATTTTTGGTGAAATCCNTCTTGGAGCGTAAAATGAAGACTAAAAGCTTCAAGACACCTCCCTAGCTCCAAAAACTCTTGACTTCACAAAATCCTCCCCTTTGATCTTTGGTGAAATCCCTCGTTCTTGGTACGTACGCGTAGCCCTTGTTGCGTAGAACAACTTTAATTTTTGGTTGAAGCAATTCCGACCGACGAAATACCCTGGATCGGAAAAATAAATGTAGAAAATGAATTTCTCTCTTTTCTCCCTTCAACGTCTGAACTCAGCCGGCCAAAGGTGAGAAAATATCTGATTTTTCAGATATTAACCCCTATTTATACTTTTTAATTGCGCGGTCCACATTGTCCCACACGTTTAGCACTTTCGGGTTCATTTTTAATCCGAAACAACTTAATTAAATTTCGATTTCAGTTCAAATTAATTTTATTTNCGTTTAGCACTTTTGGGTTCGTTTTTAATCCGAAACAACTTAATTAAATTTCGATTTCAGTTCAAATTAATTTTATTTGAACTTTCATTCAATTATAAAGAAATTTCATAATTTTCGTTTTTGGGGACCTTTGAAAGTTCATCCGTCACTCAATTTTCTCAAAAAACGTGTAAAATTCAACTATCTCGAAATACGACGAAAATTGACGTGATAGCTCAATTTCACAATACGAATCCAACGGTGAGGTCCATTACGTCATCCGAGCTTTAGAAAAATACTGATTTTAAACCCACATTATAGTGGCAAATTACCATTTTGCCCTTTTTTTGAAAAAAGTTCAAATTTACCCAGGTTTTACAGCGCGTGCACGTGTGTATGNGACTATCTCGAAATATGACGAAAATTGACGTGATAGCTCAATTTCACAATACGAATCCAACGGTGAGGTCCATTACGTCATCCGAGCTTTAAAAAAAATACTGATTTTAAACCCACATTATAGTGACAAATTACCATTTTGCCTTTTTTTTGAAAAAAGTTCAAATTTACCCAGGTTTTACAGCGCGTGCACGTGTGTATGTGTATATATATATGACCATCAACTCCTACAACAAACAAGACAGCACAGTGGACCTGTGCTACTTCGATCACTTTAAAAGCAAACAACTGTAGGGGGTAAACTATCAATGCACTCTGTGAGTATTTTGAGTCCTTATTATGGATTGTTTTGTGAAAATAGCCCCTGTACAGATGCTTTTTATTGTCAAGTGATCCATGATTACTTTTATCCATTTTCTATCTTTATGAACAAGAATGGAAGTCTTCCAGCATGGTGTAAGTTTAAGGTGAAGTCTTCTTACTATGGAGTATTGATGGGATGTGGTTCTACCACTTCTTTGTCTTTGGAGGCTACTTGGAATACTTCCCCCTGCCCCTTCTCACCCCCAAAAGAAATGCTTTCTTCGTACAAAAGTTGGTGTTAAAAAACAGTCACTATTTACAACACAAGGTGGAGGGGGGGGGAAGGCTACTACGCATGGGTGTGGCAAGTACAAAACAGTAGAGGAATCAAATAGCCACGTTTCATCATTAAATTTCACTAAATTTCCACGCTAGGTCCTTTAAATTTTTATTTTCGCAATGTCATCCTTCAAGGTTGGCCATCGTGATTCGTGTCCAATCAATCCATCGTCTAAATTTTGACAGAAGAGATCACATGCATAGCATGTGATGCTGGGCCAGGGCCATTACTTGAGAAGAAGGTTAATTATGCTTTTTACCCAAATGTTTTCCAATTTCTCTTTTTTGTCCGTAAACTTTTGATACTTTTTTTCTCACATAAGGAACCATCTCTCTCTCCCACCTCCGCCTCCCACCTCCCCTAACCATTGAACCACCACTCAAACCCCCCACCCATCCCAAAACCCATTCTTCCACTTTTTGCATTAGATAAGTTGGATGATGCCCAAATCAGTAATAGAGCTTCTGGTTATTGGGCGAAGGGTTGTTGTGACCACGTTGATATTAGTTCTCCTAAAAGGCTTTGTGAAAATTGAAAGATTAAGGGTGCAAAGGTTATAGCTTTTTTGGGTTGTTTATGCTCCCTTAGTGCCTTTGAGTCAATTTGTTAAGAGCAAATTACACGTTTCACCCTTAAAGTATCCCTAAATTTCCAAGTTGGCTCCTCAAAATGTTTATTTTTCCGGTGTCATTCTTCAAGTTTGGCTATCCTGTCCAATAAGTCCAATTTGTAACTATCTTCTAAATTTTTTATGGAAAATGTCATTTGCACAACACGTGACATATAAAGAAAACGCTTAACTCCATCATTTTTTTCTACTCCTTAATATGGTATTATATGATTCTTTGTAAAATTGAATAATTTTATACTTGGTTTTACTAGCATGTGGATTGAGTGAATTGTAGTCTATTGGCGGCTTATGGATGGTTGGTTGGGTCGAAAGAAAAGGGATACTAGTCTTATGTTTCGATTCATCAGTTATGTATGTCAAGTTGATTTTTTGTTTATGGGGTCCCATGACAAGTGTTTTGTTGAGAGGGGCATGGATCTTGGTCTTAATTTTTTGGTTCATGAAATATGCATGTCAATCTGAGTGCGACACAAACCCAAAATGATAATGCCTAACAGTTAACAATTGGACCGATTGGACACAATTACCAAACTTGAAGGGTTAAATTGGGCAAATGGAGACTTTAAAGACCAAAAGGAAATTGGGTGAAACTTTTATCCTCTTTTCAGTTTTCCACAAGTAACATGAAGTTCTAGACACTGACATGTCTACTAAAAATTGCGACCTTATAGACATATGCATAAACTAGTAAGTAGTAAGCCATTTCCCGGTTCAGTGAATTCTACTGAACTTAACAATGTAGCTTTTTTCACCAAAAAATTAAATAAAAAATAAATTAGTAATATAATGAAAGATTCGAAAACTCTAGGACCTCTACCTTGATATAACTGTAACTAAACTAAAGTTTAGCATTGATTCTCTTGAGTCATGCGCAGTATACTGGTTCAATTATGTGATGCTTGTGCACAAGTGTGGAAATCCACAAATCCAAGCGCCTTTTTCATAGAGGTAAAAAAAATTTCCTTTCAGTCATGTCCTCTGGGAGCCAATATCAGCAAATAAATCAATTCTTTAAGTGGGAATTGGGGAGTGGGTGTTGACTAGGGTTGACATGCTGACACAGATTCAAAAGCAATGAAAAATCAAACCATCTATGACTTTTAGCTATTTTTCCTTTCTATCTTTGGAAACATATCACTTTCCCCACATCCTTAACATCAACAACCTGTTTGGACCCCTAAACAGAAACTATATTCCCCACTCAGGTTTGTGATTTAAGTTTCCATAGAGAAAATGGTTCCCAGCTAGTGACATTTCCATATGAAGCAAATCTATTAGAAACATACTTTGTTTAATTGTTGATAAAACAAAATAATGCAACAAATTCATAGTATATGACAAAACCTTATCATCCATCCAAATAACGAAGTTGACATTCTTAAAGCGTTTCTACACTAACCATCATAAGTACATTCGTTTTGCATATCATTCAATCAACTAAAATAGAGTACCCTAAATACCGCAGAATGATGCAATGCAATCTGATCTGTTGAGTATAAATGGAGGTCCTATGACTTGGGCAAAAGCGAAAAGGATGAAGGAAGCATTGAACAGGCTGATTCAAGACATATGGGCTAATTGTGCAAGTTCAAGCATGACGAGTGCGTTTGGAGGCTTTTCTACCGTGGCATGCGTGGGCTTTAAGAGGAAAAGGCCTCAAGTTTATTTTAATGTGATACAAGTCCAACAAACCTGATTAAGTGGTTGTATGGGCTGATTTAGGTTATTTAGGGATTTTGGGTTGATTACTTCTTTTAAGCCCAACTTTAGTTATTCCTATTTAGATTAGGATTTGTTTCCTTAACAGATTAGAATTTGTTTTAAGACTTATATACACACATAAGACCTTGTAAAAGACAGAATATATTTTTATGAGTATTGTGAGGTTTCTATCTTATTGTTTTTCCAAAAACTATTTCAAGAACTTATCAAGAATTCATCTTTCTTGTGGCGTTCATAGACTTATCGCTCAATCTTGAGTGTAGCGTCTTTCTCTTGAACTTTTAACCTTGAGTTCTTGTTTCTTGAAAACATTGGGTCTAGGGTTCTTAGTTCTTATAATCTGATTTGAAAACTTTCTTGAAAAGTCTTCAATCAATTTTCCCATGGGTTCTTGAATTTGTTTAAGGGTTCGCATCAGTTGGTTTCAGAGCACTCAAGTTTGTTTTCTCAAATTAGGTTGGTTATCTTTGCTTTGTGCGCATATAATCTGACCAAGTTAGGGTTTCTTGCTGCATTTTGGTGTTTCTTCTTCTGTTTATGTGCATCTATTTAAAAAAAAAAAATTGAGGTTTTTATCTTTTTCTTCTTTCTGCGTAATTATTCTATGATTTGGGGCATGACTTGCTGTTGGAGTTTCAGTTGTTTTTTTTTATAATTTTAATATCAATTAAGGTTGCATAATATGGGCAAAATTGAATACATAACTTGCTTGGGAATCGATTGTGAAGTCTGTTACCCAATTGCGCATAGTTTGCCTCTTTTGTGATCTGATATCAAGAAAAAAAAAAGAGGAAAAAAGAAAAGAAATAATCGAATTGAAGCTAACAAGTTTGCTTTAGGGCTGATTTGTGTTGAGATTTGAACAAAAATAATCAAAAATTACTTATTTTGATCATTCACGCATTTGTTACCCCAAAACAGGTCATCCTTATTGATTTAACCCCTTACTTGATCCATTTGTTGCGTTCGAATCATTGTTTCGCTTAGTTTTCACCGAATTCGTTTTCTTTGTTTCGTTGTGTTTCTTTGTTTCATTTTTGTGTTATCGTTGTTATTCTCTATTTTTCATTGTTAATTCTAGTCATTCCTTCGATATTTGTGTCTTATTTTTAAGTTGTCGTGTGTTGTGAGAACGGTTGGTTTTTTTGATTGAGTTTTGAATAGTTTGCGAAAGAACGACAAAGGTGAAACATTTGAGTGGTAAAAGACTGAGTGTATGAGCTTATATTAAGAAAAAGTCGATAAGAGTGTAAACACGAGGGTTGAGTGACATTGAAACGAGTGAAACATATGAGGGAGTGTTAGCGAGGCTATTTCTAACATTGTATTGCAGGTTATAAAACATGACTTCCAAAGATAAAGGAGTAGCTGAGGAGGGTGGTACTGATGTGCTATTCACACTTCGGGCTATGCAACATCGAACACATGAATTCGAGGTTTGATGACATGAGAAATCAGTTGGAGCAATCAGTTGGAGCAGGCGAATGCGATTAATAAGTTGAGAACAAATGAGGGAAGGAGAGATGAAGGACATGATAGACATGAGGCACAGGTTGCGAGGAGGCAGAATAGGCATCATCAAAACATTATCGATGATGGCGAGTGGGATCTTGGTGATTACTTCGATGACCAGGCCACGTTGATTGGGTTTGACCATGGTAGAGGTGGCAGAGGTGGTAGAGGTGGCAGAGGTGTCGTAGAGGTGTTAGAGATGTTAATCAGAGAAATGGGAATTTGGGTAGCATTAAGATGAAAATCTCAGCCTTTCAAGGCAAGAATGATCCGGAGGTTTATTTAGAGTGGGAAAAGAAAGTGGAGTTAGTGTTTGATTGCCATGACTATTCAGAGGAGAAGAAGGTGAAACTAGTGCAATGGAGTTTACTGATTATGCAGTAGTATGGTGGGATCAGTTAATGTTGAATAGGAGGAAGAATAGAGAGCATCCGGTNATTTTTTTGGTTGAGTTTTGAATAGTTTGCAAAAGAACGACAAAGGTGAAACATTTGAGTGGTAAAAGACTGAGTGTATGAGCTTATCTTAAGAAAAAGTCAATAAGAGTGTAAACACGAGGGTTGAGTGACATTGAAACGAGTGAAACATATGAGGGAGTGTTAGCGAGGCTATTTCTAACATTGTTTTGCAGGTTATAAAACATGACTTCCAAAGATAAAGGAGTAGCTGAGGAGGGTGGTACTGATGTGCTATTCACACTTCGGGCTATGCAACATCGAACACATGAATTCGAGGTTTGATGACATGAGAAATCAGTTGGAGCAGGCGAATGCAATTAATAAGTTGAGAACAAATGAGGGAAAGAGAGATGAAGGACATGATAGGCATGAGGCATAGGTTGCGAGGAGGCAGAATAGGCATCATCAAAACATTATCGATGATGGCGAGTGGGATCTTGGTGATTACTTCGATGACCAGGCCACGTTGATTGGGTTTGACCATGGTAGAGGTGGCAGAGGTGGTAGAGGTGGCAGAGGTGGTAGAGGTGTCGTAGAGGTGTTAGAGATGTTAATCAGAGAAATGGGAATTTGGGTAGCATTAAGATGAAAATCTCAGCCTTTTAAGGCAAGAATGATCCAGAGGTTTATTTAGAGTGGGAAAAGAAAGTGGAGTTAGTGTTTGATTGCCATGACTATTCAGAGGAGAAGAAGGTGAAACTAGTGCAATGGAGTTTACTGATTATGCAGTAGTATGGTGGGATCAGTTAATGTTGAATAGGAGGAAGAATAGAGAGCATCCGATTGATACTTGGGATGAGATGAAGAGTATCATGAGGAAGAGGTTTGTCCCTTCTCATTATTATAAGGACTTGTTTCAGAGGTTGCGGGGGTTAACTCAGGGGTCCAGGAGTGTTGAGGAGTATTATAAAGAGATGGAGATAGCCACGATTCGGACTAATGTAGAGGAGGACCGAGAGGCGAACATGGCACAGTTTGAACCAAGATATTCAAAATATAGTTGACTTGCAGCATTATGTGGAGATGGAGGATATGCTACACATGGCACTGAAGGTTGAGAGGCAACTCAAACGGAAGGGTTCTACNGGCGAATGCAATTAATAAGTTGAGAACAAATGAGGGAAAGAGAGATGAAGGACATGATAGGCATGAGGCATAGGTTGCGAGGAGGCAGAATAGGCATCATCAAAACATTATCGATGATGGCGAGTGGGATCTTGGTGATTACTTCGATGACCAGGCCACGTTGATTGGGTTTGACCATGGTAGAGGTGGCAGAGGTGGTAGAGGTGGCAGAGGTGGTAGAGGTGTCGTAGAGGTGTTAGAGATGTTAATCAGAGAAATGGGAATTTGGGTAGCATTAAGATGAAAATCTCAGCCTTTTAAGGCAAGAATGATCCAGAGGTTTATTTAGAGTGGGAAAAGAAAGTGGAGTTAGTGTTTGATTGCCATGACTATTCAGAGGAGAAGAAGGTGAAACTAGTGCAATGGAGTTTACTGATTATGCAGTAGTATGGTGGGATCAGTTAATGTTGAATAGGAGGAAGAATAGAGAGCATCCGATTGATACTTGGGATGAGATGAAGAGTATCATGAGGAAGAGGTTTGTCCCTTCTCATTATTATAAGGACTTGTTTCAGAGGTTGCGGGGGTTAACTCAGGGGTCCAGGAGTGTTGAGGAGTATTATAAAGAGATGGAGATAGCCACGATTCGGACTAATGTAGAGGAGGACCGAGAGGCGAACATGGCACAGTTTGAACCAAGATATTCAAAATATAGTTGACTTGCAGCATTATGTGGAGATGGAGGATATGCTACACATGGCACTGAAGGTTGAGAGGCAACTCAAACGGAAGGGTTCTACTCGATTTGGGCAGAATTCGGGTTCTTCATCTTCTTGGAAACCGAATTCTAGTTGAAGCAAGAAGGAAGAGAAATCAGATTCTAAGGGTAAGGTTGAATCTTCCAACAAAGGCAAAGACTTAGAGACTAGCAAAGAGCGAGGTAAATCTGATTCTCAAACTTCTAGAAATAGAGATATAAAGTGCTTTTAAGTGTTTGGGTTGGGGGCACATTGCATCTCAATGTCCAAATAAACGTGCTATATTTTTTAGAGATAATGGTAATTTTGAAATTGAAAGTGAATCAAATGATGTTAAGAGTAAGGAGAGTGAAGGAGAAGAATATCTAATTGAGGGTGAAATTTTGGTAACGAGGCGTGCCTTGAATGCACAAGTGAAGAAGGATGACAACAAGGCACAACGTGACAACATCTTTCATTCTCGCTGCCATATCAACAATAAGCTATGTAGTGTTATCATTGATTGTGGGAGTTGTGCTAATGTTGCTAGTACCTTATTAGTTGGGAAACTTAATTTGTCTACTATTAAACACCCTACTCCTTATAAGTTGCAGTGGTTAAATGAATGTGGGGAGATTAAGGTGAATAGGCTGGTATTAGTTTCATTTTCCGTTTGGCGTTATGTTTATGAGGTTTTGTGTGATGTAGTTCCAATGCATGCTGGTCATTTGCTTTTGGGACATCCTTGGCAGTTTGATAGGCAAGTTATGCATAAAGAATATAGAAATAAATATTCTTTTGTAATGCATGACAAACCTGTAACACATATACCGTTAACACCTAGACAGGTGTATAATGATCAAATGAGGTTAAAAAGTGAGTTTGAGAGACGAAAAGAGAGTGAAAATGAAAAGAAAGAGAGAAAAAGAGTGAAAGTGAGAAAAAATGTGAATGAGTTAAAAAAAAAAAAAAANATTTTCCGTTTGGCGTTATGTTTATGAGGTTTTGTGTGATGTAGTTCCAATGCATGCTGGTCATTTGCTTTTAGGACGTCCTTGGCAGTTTGATAGGCAAGTTATGCATAAAGAATATAGAAATAAATATTCTTTTGTAATGCATGACAAATCTGTAACACTTATACCGTTAACACCTAGACAGGTGTATAATGATCAAATGAGGTTAAAAAGTGAGTTTGAGAGACGAAAAGAGAGTGAAAATGAAAAGAAAGAGAGAAAAAGAGTGAAAGTGAGAAAAAATGTGAATGAGTTAAAAAAAAAAAAAAAAGGCTGTTGAATCTTCAAAAGTGAAAGTTCACAAAAGCAAGAGAGGAAAATGTGAGTTTCTATGCAAAGGAACGAGAGGTTAAGGGAGCTTTTTATTTCGGACAACCGATGATTGTACTTATGTACAAGGAGTCCTTTTTGAATACTAACGAGCTTAACTTTGCTTGACCTAGTGTTGTTGATTCTCTTTTGCAAGAGTTCGGTGATGTTTTTCCGAGGAAATCCCAAATGGCTTGCCACCAGTTAGAGGGATTAAACACCAGATTGATTTCATTCCTGGTGCAATGATTCCCAATCGTCTAGCTTATTGGAGTAATCCTGAGGAGACGAAGGAGCTTCAAAGGCAAGTTGAGGAGCTGATGTCAAAGGGTCATATAAGGGAGAGCTTGAGTCCTTGTGCAGTTCCAGTGTTACTTGTGCCTAAAAAGGATGGGTCTTAGANGATGATTGTACTTATGTACAAGGAGTCCTTTTGGAATACTAACGAGCTTAACTTTGTTTGACCTAGTGTTGTTGATTCTCTTTTGCAAGAGTTCGGTGATGTTTTTCCGAGGAAATCCCAAATGGCTTGCCACCAGTTAGAGGGATTAAACACCAGATTGATTTCATTCCTGGTGCAATGATTCCCAATCGTCTAGCTTATTGGAGTAATCCTGAGGAGACGAAGGAGCTTCAAAGGCAAGTTGAGGAGCTGATGTCAAAGGGTCATATAAGGGAGAGCTTGAGTCCTTGTGCAGTTCCAGTGTTACTTGTGCCTAAAAAGGATGGGTCTTAGAGGATGTGCATCGATTGCCGCGCCGTGAACAAAATAACGGTAAAGTATCGTCATCCCATTCCTAGAATTGATGACATGTTAGATGAATTGCATGGCACTTGTTTGTTTAGTAAGATTAATCTGAAATGTGGTTATCATCAAATTAGGATGAGAGAAGGTGAAGAATAGAAAACGGCATTTAAGACTAAATATGGTTTATATGAACTGATAATGCCTTTTGGCTTAACCAATGCACCTAGTACGTTTATGCGTTTAATGAACCATGTTTTGCGTGCTTTTATTGGTAAATTCATTGTCGTTTATTTTGATGATATCTTGATTTATAGTAAGAGCTTAGATGAGCATGTTGAACATTTGAGACTTGNTGCTTAACCAATGCACCTAGTAAGTTTATGCGTTTAATGAACCATGTTTTGCGTGCTTTTATTGGTAAATTCATTGTCGTTTATTTTGATGATATCTTGATTTATAGTAAGAGCTTAGATGAGCATGTTGAACATTTGAGACTTGTGTTATGTTCTTTACGTGATGCTCAGTTATTTGCTAACCTCAAGAAATGTTCGTTTTGCACTAATCAGATTGTTTTCTTAGGATGTGTTGTTAGTGCTAAGGGCATTGAGGTTGATGAGGAGAAGGTTAAGGCTATTCGAGAATGGCCTACACCTAANATGATGCTCAGTTATTTGCTAACCTCAAGAAATGTTCGTTTTGCACTAATCAGATTGTTTTCTTAGGATGTGTTGTTAGTGCCAAGGGCATTGAGGTTGATGAGGAGAAGGTTAAGGCTATTCGAGAATGGCCTACACCTAAAACCATTACTGAGGTACGTAGCTTTCATGGTCTTGCTAGTTTTTATAGACGGTTTGTAAAGGATTTTAGCACCATAGTTGCACCATTGATTGAAATTGTTAAGAAAAGCGTAGGTTTTAAATGGGGAATAGACCAAGAAGTTGCTTTTAATTTTATTAAAGAAAAACTTAGTTCTGCACCTTTACTTGCTTTGCTTGACTTTTCTCAAACTTTTGAAGTTGAGTGTGATGCCTCAGGTATTGGGATTCGAGCTATTTTAATGCAGGGAGGTCGTCCTTTAGCTTATTTTAATGAGAAGCTAAATGGGACAGCCTTGAATTACCCGACTTATGATAAGGAGCTTTATGCATTGGTGAGGGCGTTAGAGACTTGGCAACATTACCTTTGGCCCAAGGAGTTTGTCATCCACACTGATCAGGAGTCTTTGAAACATTTGAATAGTCAAGGTAAGATGAATAAACGTTGTGCTAAATGGGTTGAATTCATTGAAACCTTTCCTTATGTTATCAAATACAAGCTGGGGAAAGAGAATGTGGTTGTTGATGCTTTATATCGTAGGTATGCTTTAGTTTCCACTTTAAATGCAAAGTTGCTTGGTTTTGAGTACATTAAGGATTTATATGCTATTGATTCTGATTTAACTAATGTGTTTGATGCTTGTGAGAGCTCGGGTTTTGGTTAATTTTATAGGCATGATGGGTTCTTGTTTCGAGNCTGTGCTAAATGGGTTGAATTCATTGAAACCTTTCCTTATGTTATCAAATACAAGCTGGGGAAAGAGAATGTGGTTGCTGATGCTTTATATCGTAGGTATGCTTTAGTTTCCACTTTAAATGCAAAGTTGCTTGGTTTTGAGTACATTAAGGATTTATATGCTATTGATTCTGATTTAACTAATGTGTTTGATGCTTGTGAGAGCTCGGGTTTTGGTTAATTTTATAGGCATGATGGGTTCTTGTTTCGAGAGAATCGATTGTGTGTGTCTAATTGTTCGTTGTGTGAGTTATTAGTTAGAGAAGNTTCGGGTTTTGGTTAATTTTATAGGCATGATGGGTTCTTGTTTCGAGAGAATCGATTGTGTGTGTCTAATTGTTCGTTGCGTGAGTTATTAGTTAGAGAAGCACATGGGAGTGGTTTAATGGGACACTTTGGTGCTAGAAAAACCTTAGATGTGTTAGTTGAACATTTTTTCTGGCCACGTACAAAACGGAATGTTGAGCAAATTTGTGAGAAATGTGTTGCTTGTAAAAAGGCTAAGTCTAAGGTTTAGCCCCATGGTTTGTATAATCCCTTACCTATACTTAGTTCACCTTGGGTAGATATTTCCATGAATTTTGTGCTAGGTTTACCAAGGACAAAACGGGGACGGAATTCTGTGTTTGTTGTTGTTGACAGGTTTTCAAAGATGGCACATTTCATTCTGTGTCATAAGGCCGATGATGCTAGCAATGTAGCTGATTTATTCTTTAGAGAGGTGGTGCGTTTACATGGAGTGCCTTAGAGCATTGTGTCTGATCGTGATGATAACTTTGTGAGATATTTTTGGAAGACGTTGTGGGGTAAGCTTGGTACTAAATTACTCTTTTCTACTACTTGCCATCTACAAACAGATGGGTAAACCGAGGTAACTAATCGTACTCTTTCAACTTTGTTGCATGCTGTCATTGGTAAGAATTTGAAAACTTGGGAGGATTGTTTGCCTCATGTCAAATTTGCTTATAACCGTAGTGTGCATTCTGCTACTAATTATTTCCCTTTTGAAATTGTCAATGATTTTAATCCTTTNGTGCTTTCATTGGTAAGAATTTGAAAACTTGGGAGGATTGTTTGCCTCATGTCAAATTTGCTTATAACCGTAATGTGCATTCTGCTACTAATTATTTCCCTTTTGAAATTGTCAATGATTTTAATCCTTTAACTCCATTAGATATGATGTCTTTGCCGGTTGATGAGTGTGCTAATTTAGATGGAGAACGAAAGGCTGAATTGGTGAAGCAAATGCATGAGAAAGTTAGATTGCACATTGAGAGGCGAACGAAGCAATATGCTACTCAAACTAATAAGAGGGGCATAAGAAGGTGGTTTTTGAGCCTGGAGATTGGGTTTGGGTGCATATGCGAAAGGAGCGCTTTCCCGCACAAAGGTGTTCTAAGTTGCAGCCTAGAGATGGGCCTTTTCAAGTGGTGGTACGGATAAATGACAACGCTTACAAACTAGATCTTCCTGGTGAGTATAGTGTTAGTGCTACTTTAAATGTTACTGATCTTTCTCCTTTTATTGCAGATGATGAAGATTCGAGGACAAATCCTTTTGAGGAGGGGGGGGAATGATGCAATANTCGGATAAATGACAACGCTTACAAACTAGATCTTCCTGGTGAGTATAGTGTTAGTGCTACTTTAAATGTTACTTATCTTTCTCCTTTTATTGCAGATGATGAAGATTCGAGGACAAATCCTTTTGAGGAGGGGGGGGAATGATGCAATACAATCTTATCCGTTGAGCATAAATGGAGGTCTTATGACTCAGGCGAAAGCGAAAAAGATGAAAAAAGCATTGAACGGGTTGATTCAAGACATATGAGTTGATTGTGCAAGTTCCAGCATGAAGAGTGCGTTTGGAGGCTATTCTATCATGGCATGCNAATGATGCAATACAATCTGATCCGTTGAGCATAAATAGAGGTCTTATGACTCAGGCGAAAGCGAAAAAGATGAAAAAAGCATTGAACGGGTTGATTCAAGACATATGAGTAGATTGTGCAAGTTCCAGCATGAAGAGTGCGTTTGGAGGCTATTCTATCATGGCATGCGTGGGTTTTAAGGGTAAAAGGTCTCAAGTTTATTTTAATATAATTCAAGTCCAACAAACCTGATTAAGTGGATGTATGGACTGATTTAGGTTATTTAGGGATTTTGGGCTGATTACTTGTTTTAAGCCCAACTTTAGTTATTCCTATTTAGATTAGGATTTGTTTTCTTAGCAGATTAGGATTTGTTTTAAGGCTTTATATATACACATAAGACCTTTTCAAGACATAATATATTTTTATGAGTATTGTGAAGATTCTACCTTATTGTTCTTCCAAAAACTATTTCAAGAATTAATCTTTCTTGCGACGTTCATCGACTTATCGCTCAATCTTGAGTGTGACGTNGGCTTTATATATACACATAAGACCTTTTCAAGACAGAATATATTTTTATGAGTATTGTGAGGATTCTACCTTATTGTTCTTCCAAAAACTATTTCAAGAATTAATCTTTCTTGCGACGTTCATCGACTTATCGCTCAATCTTGAGTGTGACGTCTTTCTCTTGAACTTTTAACCTTGGGTTCTTGTTTCTTAAAAGCATTGGGTTTAGGGTTCTTAGTTCTTATAATCTGATTTGTAAACTTTCTGGAAAAGTTTTCAATCAATTTGCCTGTGGGTTCTTGAATTCGTTTAAGGGTTCGCATCACAGAAGGCGAATAAAAAAACAATATCATGCAGGGGCAGAGGAGACACTCAATACTGTCCCCACCCAATTTTTCTTAAAATCNGGCGAATAAAAAAACAATATCATGCTGGGGCAGAGGAGACACTCAATACTGTCCCCACCCAATTTTTCTTAAAATCTAATTTTTGTGTATTTTTGATACATTTTCAAATTTGCCCCCTCAAAAAGAAACTCTCATACACCTTAATCCAATTAATCATTCATCACATTTTTGGATTCAAAGTCTATACTCTATACTATTAGTTCACTGAATCCCCTCCATATGTTAACAAAAAACTATCTTGAAACTCTTTGTTCTCTTTATATCTCGTCTCCCTCCCCCCTCCTTTTCTCTGCATTGTTAAATTAGGTGAATTAAGAAAAATATGATTTATTACATTGATTATGACATCCTTATGCACCCTTTTCAAACTATGAAAACTTGCCAGAAACAATCATTGATGCAATGGCAGAGCTAAGTACGGGCAAGGGTAGGCATTGACTCACCCTCAATTTTTTTTTTAAAATTTCATAGATACATTTGTATATCTATATATTCTAAGCATCATACAAATATATTTTAGTTATGGCCACCACATTAATTTATTGTTTCAATTGTTCAGTCTTTTTACTCTTAACTTTAGAGTTCATATTTATAAATTTTTTATTATATCTTCTTAATTTGAACCTGAATGTGATTACAATTTATCTTCAATTGACTTTAATTTTTTCATAAGAGCTCGTCTCTATTTTTATTTGACTATTGATTATAGAGCTTACTATGTTTCAATTGATTTTCAAAATTTTTACTATGTTTAGTTATTAAATTTTAGTTTAGTTGTTTTGCTATTCCGATATTTCAATGATGATGTTTGGAAGATAGTTTATCGAATTAATTAAAAATTATAAAAAATTGATTGTGTAAAGGGATGGTTGACCGCCGGCAGATTAATAATTTTTTAATTACAACACGTCAACTAGCCTCACTTTTTTATAATGGTGATAATAGTGCTTTTTTGTACATACATACATTACACATTGGTTTTTGGTTTTTTATTTATGTTAAATGGACTTCATGTATCAAGTATGACAATAACAAATATAAATGCATGATTTTTATTTTTATTGATTAGGAGAAAAAAATTAATAGGTAACTAAAGTGCCCAGCCAATGAAAATTTCTGGCTCTGCCCCTGCATAGATGACTGGAATAGAATTGTCTTTTGTCACTAATCAATATTTAAGGTTTTTTTTAGTTATTATTAGTTCAATCTTTTTATCTTATTATAGAATTGTTTTAATCTTATTATAGTTAATGTTTGCACCCACTACAAAAAGTTTCTAGCTCAGCCTCTGATATCATGTAACAAAGAACCCATTGAGTAGAAAAGGTTAAAACTCACTTCACCAGCACTGTCCAATTCCTCCTCGGAGCAACCCGCCCAAAGTGAATGAGCCCTGAATGCCGCTTCCATATTGCTTAAAAACTCCTGTACAGCTGCACTGTCCCTTTCTGGGTCCGGAGCATTGTTCAAAAATGACACTATAAAACTGCCCACATTCAAATTATATTTCAGTTTAACGTGCGCGTATATGTGTGCATAAAGTGTACACATTGTGTGTGTACATGGTTGATTGGAACAGTCATTAGCAATAATTGTTTCAATTAAAAGGAAGATCAGTGAAAATTATTACATATATAATTCAAAACATAGAAATGGAATTGAATAGGGGTGGGGGAGAGAGAGAAAGAGAGAGAGAGAGAGAGAGACCCTTTGATGCCTTTGACGAAATCGGCAGCGGAGGGTTGACGCATACGCTCGAGGAAGTCGTGCCACGTGAGAGGCGCCGTGGACGATCCGAAAACGTCCGCGTTCTCCATCGTTCCTCTTCTCCAGAAAACCTAGGCCTCCGGCGAATTAGTGGTAGGATCAGATCAGTTGGACGGCAATGGAAGAGAGAGAAGATGAGAGCAGTTCAGATAGAGAGAGCGAGTAAGAAGACCAAGTGAGCTAATGCTTGGTGGCTTGCTGGTGGACGAGATGTGGGGAAGCACACGTGGCAGAGGCCCTCAAATGATAGTGACCAATTGGAGAGCCGCGGACACATCATCGCTTTAGTCGGGCTTGATTGGAAAGTTATCGATCGGTTAATCAAACTCAAGGTAACAAACGATCAGGTTTGTTTGAATGAATTTTTTTGTGAGAATTTGAATTAATTTTTTTTAATTTTTTTAATGTTAAATCTCTATATGAAAATAGAATTTAATATTGAATTCAATCCATACTTATGTTTGACTAGTTGTTACATACGTGCGTTACGTGTGAACTATTTTGAATTATAGGTTTCAACTTGAATATTTATTTGTATGATTTTGTTTTATTTATTTAACATTGAAGCATTTGATCACACGGTGATTATCATATTCAATTGACAAATTAAGTTGTAAAACTCTTGTAGATACATGTGAACATTGACAACAAACAACGAAAATTTCAACTATTCTTTTTAATAAAACCACAAAAATCTAATACAAAGTTAAATATATAAAAAAGCAAAAGAATGCTTAACATTAAAAATTCTCATCACTTGTGATAATGGTGTGTACGCTACATAGAAGTGTGGGTGAAGGCCAAAAAAATAATTAAAGTAGGTCTCGTTTGGTAACATTTATATTTTTTGTTTTTCATTTTTATTTTGATATTTAGAGAAAACAAGAAAAAAAACTCGTTTGACAACCATTTTTTTTTTCTGTCATCGTTTTGTAAACGAGAAACGATTTTCAAAAACGAGAAAAAGACGTTTTTCAGTTTTTGATTATGTTTTTCGATTTTTAGAAAATCAAAAACTATAAATGTTACCAAACGAGCCCGTAAGTGTCAATGAAACTTCATATAATGTGACGAGCAGTTGAGAAAAAGTATAGATGACAACTTTCTTAATACTAATGCACTCGTTAAAGTAATTGAATAATAATTTTTTTGTGTAATTTTAAATCAGTTAAATATTTTACTAATATCTTGAAATAACTATATAGTATAGACTTGCAATAGAGGACGGAGACTTTTCGAGATCCAATAACCCTTGTGTGCTTGATAAAGTGCCTATATCTCTGTTGAGGTCTACCACTAATTATTTTAGGAGGCCTTCAGATATGTGTAAACAGTATCCTTCCATGTCTAGAAAACTCAAAATAAAAAAAAAAAGGTCAAACATTTTACACGGGACAAACTTTTTTGATCAAAAGCTTGAAATAAGTGAATTTGCATCTAAATTATCCTGCATGTGGAAAAATATTTTGAGGATTTAATATTTTCCATATCCATAGCCAAATAAGTGAACTTTACAATTAGTGAGAATAATAGTTGTGTATTTAGCTAAGCACGCATCCAATTAGGAAATGATTATGCTAAGAAAGTTTGGTGTGTAAATTGAGTTGTAGGCCAAACTTTTTGTAGTTTTCATTATTTGTATTTATTGAATCAATAAGAATAAACAACTCAACTTGCACAAAATAATTCTGTAAATTGAACCATGATAATTATTATTCGAGAAATTCACGTGAATAATTGTAATTACATAAGACAACACAATATATTGTCTAACATAACTATATCACCTGTATATCAAACAACCCTTAAGAAGAAGTTAAAAAAATAAATTAATTAATAAAAAGGGGTCTAGTGAAATTAACCTGATAATAATAAAGAACATCGTCACTCAAGTTTCTCCATACCCTAGGAAGCTAACTCTCAACCAAAAAATGTAACATCAAGCCGATCAATGTACACAAAAAAAAAAAAAAGATGTGCCCATGCCATCACAAAATTCCTTGATGTAAATTAACACTAAAAAAGTATAGCAGAACATCAATGTTAAATTAATTTTTATTAATTTAAAAGAAGAAATTAACGATATCGAAGTCTTTGATGCAAAAATGTGATATCGTTGTTTAATTGCAAGCTTTAAAAGCCTATCGATTCTCAGTTGGAATTTTTATATGCAAATAAAAAACAAATTACTAATAATTTATTATAGAAAAAAGATAAACTAAAAATACAATTTGCATAAAAAAAGACAAATAGTGTTGTATCTTTCTTTCTCCTTCCAAAGTAGTGACACAACAAAATAAAGAAAGAATTTAAGATTTGGGCCTTTATTCTAACAAGATGCCTACAACTTTGCATTATCATGACAATTTAGAACATTAATTTAGCCGAAAATAAAATAAATAAATCACATAATCGAAATCTAGAGCTGGAATGGAAAACCATGCTTTTTTTTTTCTTTTTTTTTTTTTGTAGAGGAAAGCTACAGAATGTTTTCTTACGTGGAGTAGCTAAAAAGGTGATTTTCCTATGTGTTTTAAATATTTTGTGCCTAAAACCGGTGTTACTCAATTAGTTCATCTAATTAGGCCTTTACAGAAGCATCAATTGTCGTGAGTCAAAGCTTAAGCATAATAATAAACAAAAGTAGTTGAAGATAAGATAAAAATAAAGAAACATTACATATCTAAATATGAATAATTATGCCAAAAAAAGAAAAGGAAAGAAAATACAAAGGGAGGGGTTATACAGAAGTTCAACTATTTCACCCATGCCATTCGGATCTCAAAAATGAGGTTAAGTGATTAAATAGGTGAATTGAACACTCAGCATTTCAAGCTACAGTTTATCATTTAGGAAGCTCAGTGTATACCTAAGCTACCAGCCAAATATCCCCAAACAACTTTATTTCTAATGCCAAATATGTGAATTGGAGCGCAAGACATATGCTTAATCCAAAAAAAAAAAAAAAACAAACAAAGTGGCAATACTTTTAAATGTTCGAACATATCCAACTAAATCTTAGAAATAACAACCTAGTGTTGATGTTTTCGAATTCCAACATCAAAACATAAACACAATGCACAAACTAAGAAATTGAGCACATATCTTATATGAAGAGCACCAAATCCTCTTTCCAAGCCAATAATGCCCTACAGTGAGGAAAAGAAGAAAAGGCCAGGAATAAGCAAAACCTACAAATAAACAAAACCTATTAATAGCAAGAGAGCCCAAGATCTAGATGGACAAAGNATAAATTGAACCATGTTAATTATTATTCGAGAAATTCACGTGAATAATTGTAATTACATAAGACAACACAAATATATTGTCTAACATAACTATATCACCTGTATATCAAACAACCCTTAAGAAGAAGTTAAAAAATTAAATTAATTAATAAAAAGGGGTCTAGTGAAATTAGCCTGATAATAATAAAGAACATCGTCACTCAAGTTTCTCCATACCCTAGGAAGCTAACTCTCAACCAAAAAATGTAACATCAAGCCGATCAATGTACACAAAAAAAAAAAANTCCAGCAATGATTCAAAAAGTTTTAAGAGATTAAAAAGGCTGTTAACCCAATCGATATACATAGACACCTGTGTAGATTAAATAAATAGAGAATCCAAGATTGTGAATATATTATAGCTTTATATCACCTACATGATTTTGAGATCTTGAATGAACGGATTAGAGTGTTGATTCTGCATATCTTGGGTGCTAATCTATACAGGGTTTGTACTTTACAAAATAAAGACTCTCTTACCAATTTCATGATTCAAACAGAGGAGATAAAATTCACAGGACTTCACTTAATTGAACAGATATATGCTTGTAGTCATATTGTATGTGATGGAAAATGAATCTATCTTGAAAGATAGACAGTTAGACATCATACAGGATAACCGTTGCGAAATGTATTCCTCATGCCAAGGAAACTGACATTTAAGCTATCATAAACATCTAACTGGGATGTGTTTCTCGAGCAACAATGTTTGCTATGCATGGAGAATTGAATAATTTGGTTACTTATTATGAAAAAGTAAAATAACTTAAATCATCCAAAACTGTCAACCAAGTCAGAACCCACCTTTGTGGTTTCATTTGACCCTGGATACTCACAAGGAGGTCCTCCACAAAAAAACAAGTGCTAAAAAGCCTTGGCCACAGGTGAAAAAGGCTGAAGATGAAAGAACAATGAGCCCAGTTTCTCAAGATCTTTAGAACAAGTCATAGTTACAAAAACTAGAAGGACTAACAAATGTGAAACACAACAAATGGTTCGAAATCGACCCCCAGTCTGGGTGTTGCTCTAAGAATTTTCAGGCTCTACGATACTATTTTTGTTTCGCCACAAGCAAATATGTTGAATACACTTGAACCTCTAACAAAAAGGAGAACACAGGGTTTGCATCAATCCAGAGCACTCATAAACAATCAAAGCAATAGGGTGCTTCATCCTGACTTACGATCAAGAAGCCCAAGACAATGCTTCCAATAGTTGATGGATAAGCTAATCCATAACATCAGTTAGACATTATAAAAGATTGGGTACTCCCAGATCAATGCAGCTTTAAACACACAATGACTAAACACCTCGTCAACATTTAAATGGGCATCAAGACCACATGGAAAAAAAACTATAATCTTTTTTCTTTTATAGGAAACCAGATAATCTTATTAATCAAAAAGGAAGTGTAAAAGTAACATGGGAGGACAAGGAATCCTCTATAGGAAAATAAGAAAGAAAATTTGAAAAAAGAGAAGCTTAACACAAGCTCCAAGCAAAACACAAAGAAACAAAGAAACCAAAACAATGAAGTAGTTGTGTGTCGCATTACTATTCACCCTCTTCGGCCCAATGGTAAGAAAAAAAAAACTTATTAACTCAACCCAACAAAGCCTTATCCCAATAAAATGGGGTGGTATTATGAAGTTTAAACACTTGAGTCTGCAACAAGTCATAGAAAGCGAGTCTAGATGTTCTTACTATCATATTCTCAAGACATAAATAACACTTGATCTGGGGATACATAATTTTCAGGGAAAAAAATATTCTAGAACAACAAGTGAAGAAATCAAAGATTTGCCAAGAAAATCAACTATGGTGATTCATGTCCCTTCCTTTTGACGGTTCATTGCCAAATTTATGAAATAAAAGACACATCCACTACCTCATAATAAGTCACCGATTACAACCACAGCGCATCAAGTGCTCAAAAGACTAACAGATGAGAACACCAACGCAAAATCCTTGAAAACATAATATTCCAGATTTGATACAAGAAAGATACTAACAATTATCCCAAATTTCAAATAAGTAGACCCTCTTCGGCAAAGGCCAAAGCAAGTGAAAACACTCATCCTTGAGGATTTCTCAATCAATATCCTATTACAGTATTTTTTTATTTACATAACCAACTGCATAATAAAAGACTATATCATCCCAAAATAATAAAATTCATTGATTATATAACCAAACTACATATAACAGATATAAAGATTAAAGAAGTCAAAGAAGCTCACGCAAGTATTGAGTTGCTGATGAAGTTGGATAAGTTCTGATCCAAAAAAAAAAATTGTTCACCTATGTATCCTCATCTAATTTATCTGATCACTTGAGATGGCAATCCTTATCTATTGCTTTCAAGATATGGCAAACTAACGTCTAGCTACAGTTAGCAAACAAAATGACAAAATCAGTTGCAAAATGAGAATTGAGAGAGAGAAAACATATTGAATATGCGTGCACGATCCTGCACAATATAAACACAAGAACAGATCTCTTCCGTGATGAACACGTGTCCATCGATCGAGTGGCCAATCTCGTTACTTGGGACCGGTTGTGAGGGCCAAAGGTGGCCTAAGGAGGGATAATGAATCGTTTTTAAGAGTCGCCTGAATGATCCTGGGAGGCTAAGGGA
>CAUOFW020005591.1:377393-463662 GCA_963454935.2 Ilex paraguariensis
AAGGGCATTCTGGTCTTTTTGTCTCTGATTTGACACAATACGCCACGTGCCCATTCCCCCTTGGTTGAGCCTTCTGCTTTCTTGTGCCTCTTGACACCATTTGAGTAAGACGAGGTCATAATGGCTAGTCTAGTCTAGCCTAGGCTAGTGATCTGTCCATCAATAGCCCTGCAGGAGCAGAAATATTTCGTAGACGGATATACCTCGGTGCCGATGTATCCAAACTGACCGAGGGAAACGTGTCGGTCTATGCATACTGGGGATCCTTGTGAATAATATCCTCGGGGGAAGGGGAATTATAGACCGACGCGCACGTGTCGTGATCAGATCGGCTAGTATCCATTGACGTCGAGGACACGTGTCGTCATCTTGGAGTATCTGAAAATGTCCCATCAACTACCCCCAGCCTTCGATCTTCTGACATCGAGGACACGCGTCGTAAGAAGACGAAGGGTTCTGCAACTGCCCCAACCACCCCATCATTGCTTTTAGCCGTTTTTCGCTGCTTAGGAGGTTATGCACATTAAATGCGCCCCTTTGTGCTTCGTGCCCAATGATGGGGACAAACACTATATAAACAGGCCTTCTCCTTCTTTCCCACACTTTTACCACTTCGAACTCTCAGAGGGCCTTCGCCGGAGACTTCGTCGGAGACACCCTTAGCCACATCATTTACCAACCAGTCGTCACCGGAGTTTGGATCAGTAAACCCCCTCTTGCTTCCAAACCTTCCTCGAGAAAGTNCTTAGCCACATCATTTACCAACCAGTCGTCACCGGAGTTTGGATCAGTAAACCCCCTCTTGCTTCCAAACCTTCCTCGAGAAAGTAACCACTCCAAGTTCCTCGGAAATCTTCGTTTGCATTCTGGTGAGTCCTTGCATCCTTCTTTTCATCCTTCTTCTGGGTTTTGCTTTTCATTCCCCCGGAACCGGAGGTGTTTCTGGTTGTCGTCGTTTTGACCAACCCTCAAGAAACCACTCAGGGTTCCTTGTAGGAAAACTCTCTTTCCTTCCCTTCCCCTTCCCCTTTCCTTTTCATTTTAATTAGAGATGCCCCGACGCCGCCCTGCCACCGAGGACCCCCAGGCTAGTTCCTGTAGGCCAAGGAAGTACAAAGTGAAGGGAGACCAGCAGATCGATAGGTTTAGGGCCCAATATCACATTCTCCAAAACGTAGGTATAGAAGAGTACGACCCAGTTTTGCATAACCATAATCTCAGGGCCAAGGATGAGATGCCCTTTTACACCAAAACAATCATAGAGGGTGGAATTAGGTTCCCTTTGCCTCCTCTACTCCTCCAATTCCTTTCCCATTTCAACCTCTTCCCCGGGCAGTGTTGCCTTAATGTCTTTAGGATAATAATGGGGGTCCTAGAGCTTAATAACCATCTCGGGGTAAACGTTGGGCTCAACAGTATCCTTTTTTTCTACTCCCTGTTGAGGGTCATGCCTCAACAGAATTTCTACCTCAAAGTCAAGGATCCATCCATGTACCTAGTAACTCACCTCCCTGACTTGGACAAAGGGTACAAGGATGATTTCTTGATCTTCAGCGGATCTTGGGAGCGGGGGACCGGTCCTGAGTACGATGGTCTGAGGTGCCCCCTCGAGTGGAGAACGACAAGTACGTCGGCTTCATCGAGTCCAATTTTTTACTGTTCTTAGGATATTTTGCAAGTGTTAATAACCTTTTTTCTTGTGCAGACGTCTCAACCGGAGAAATCGCCCCTTCTTCTCGATTTTTGGTACACTTTGCCGACCTCATAACTGTTTGGAAGTTTGTCAGCAATGACGGGTTTGGCCGGGCTGCTCATCTTCTCTTTGACTACACAGCAGGGTATAAGAACTTTTCACAGCTCTCCCAACCTTTCAACCCTTTGCAGTGGTATGAACTCTTTGATCAGACAGCACAACAAGAGGCCGAGCAGAACTTGGAGGAAGACCTTGACGGGGCTACTAAGGCGGAAGTAGAGGGCGCCTTTGTAGTTGAGGAGTTTTGGGCCAGAGAGGCTTTTGTTCCTTCGCACATTGAGGTGAGGACCTCAAGGAGAGATTCGTGGCCTAACTTCAACATCCTCCAGTCCCTAGACGCAGAGGACGCCTTTAAGATAGTCATGTCACACACGCCTCGCATAGACCTGGATTTCTTGAGGCAGAGGCAAGCCCTCGCCGTAGGGAGAGGTTAGGGGTCAACCAGCAGTGCCCCATCAACAGGGACCAGCGCCAATCCCCCACCCTCGAGGGCCGCTGGTCGGGGTCAGGTGCGTGACCGAGATCCCCAAGTTGAGAAGGAGAGGAGGACCAAACAAAGGCACAACGGCCCTGGTAGGGGTTCCAGGGCCCCCTCCACTCAACAGCAAAGCGGGAGGGGCCGTGGGTGCCCCTTCCACCTCAACAGCAACAACAATAGCAGAGACAACAACAGCAGCAGCAGCAGCAAAGACAGACTTCACTTCCCTCGCCGTAGACGGTGGAAGTTGCAGAGTGGAACCCTTGGGCTACTGATCATATGAACCGAGTGATCAGGGTCAACGATTCCATTCTGCAGGACCCCCATGTTGTCAATGCAATGAGCGAGACGCTCCATTTCGAGGCTGATATGGAGGCTCACAGGGGGCGGACAACGAACACGTTATTCCGTTCCATCATTCAGAATTCCCTGGTGGAAATATCTCTCCNCACAGGGGGCGGACAACGAACACGTTATTCCGTTCCATCATTCAGAATTCCCTGGTGGAAATATCTCTCCTCTTCACCGTCTACTAAGAACACCTTCCGGAGATCCTCCACAGATCGGTCCGTCGGGTCAGTCCGGGGATCATCCATTCCCGGACGCCTGGATTGTGATTTCTATTTTTCCAGGATTTTCTCCAGGGTGCGTCCCTTTTCTTGGGTGAAGACCCCCACCCTCACGACAGAGTAAAAATAGTTTTTTGCGGACGCTTGGTCCCCTCAGATCTCCATTATTCCCTCTGGTGTAGCAAACTTCAATTTCTGGTGGTAAGTGGAGTGCATCGCCCCCAACGTATATAACTAAGCTCGTCCCATGATCACATTGTAGGGAGAGTCCGCATCAATTACGACAAACTCAGTGTTGATGGTGAAGGGACGCGTGACGACTAGCAACGTAATTTTGCCTATGGACAAGGCAAATGGGCCGTTAAATCCGACGAGGGGTGTCCTGACCTTAGTGAGGTCCTTGAGGCTAAAGCCCATCTGCTTTAAGGCTTCGGAGTACATCATCTCCGAGGAACTCCCAGAATCTACCAACACCCTCTTGACATCAAACTTGCCTATTTTCAGAGTTATGATTAGGGTGTTGTTATGGGGAGCCATGTCTGCCAAGTCCGCGTCAGAGAACGTGATGCCCGGCTCTCCAGTCCTTTGCCCTCTTGCTGGGCTGGCCCCCATCGCTCTCGACAACCTTTCTCGTAAGGGCCACCCTCTTGAGATCGGACTCAAGCTCCTTGGACGTCGGTCGGTCTAGTGGACACACGTGGATTACGTCTATGACGTTGTCTTGTGCCACGGTCGGGGCAGATGCATGTCCCGTTTCTGACTTGGGTTCGATGTATTCTTTCAAGTAACCATCTTGGACCAGCCTTTCCAGGAAAGATTTGTATACTCTGCAATCTTCAGTGCGATGGCCGAAATCCCGGTGATAGGAGCACTTCACGTTCTGATCACGGGTGGAAGGATCACTCTGCATCCTAGGCGGCCACTTGAAGAATGACTCATGCTTGATTTTATAGAGCAACTTGTAGATGGGTTCCTTGAACACAGTGTGAACACCCTTAAATGCCCCTCCTAAAGGGGGTACCAGCCCCTTTCGGGAGATGTCCTCCCGCTCCCTCTCTTTTCTCCTGGGGGCGAGAATTTTGCCTTTGCCGCCCCCATCTCATCTTCGATCCTGGAATATTTATTTATCCGGGCCATCAATTTGCCCATATCTAAGGGAGTCTTTTTAGTCAGGGATCGGTAAAGGTCCGTGTCCCTTGCCAGACCAAGCCTAAAGGATGCGGCCGCCGTGACTTTCGAATACCCTTCTATCTCATTGACCTCCTCCCAGTATCAAATGGCGTACTAGCGAAGGGTTTTCGGTTACCTCTGCCTGAGGGTCAGTAATGATCCAATATCTTTGGGCCGCTTACTCCTTGTAATGAATCGAGCTAAAAACTGCCTCGTCAACTCCTTCTATGACCCAATACCGTTGGGAGGAAGAGTCTTGAACCACTTCAAAACAGAATATCCTAAACTCATGGAGAACACTTAGTAGAGGAGCTGTTGGTCTGAGTGATAGAGGGACATCATTTGCTTGTATTGCCTGAGGTGAGCTTCGGGATCAGATCTCCCATCATAAGTTTTGAACCTTGGCACGACGAACTTCTTTGGTACCTCTATCTCTCGGATATCCCTAGTAAAAGGGGATTGCATTGCCTTGTCTTCTGCGTCGTCCTGGACGGCCTTGCCCATTCTTCTGGATTCCAGCCGAGCTCTGAGGTCAGTTTCCACCTCAGGGGGATGTCCTCTGAGGTTTCTAAGGTCGTTGACGGGGTTCCCCTTCTCCGGGCATCATGTGGAAAGAGTTGAATCCTCCTCGGACTCGTCCCCATTTTCGAGCCTTGATAGGCTTCGCCGGAGGTCATCCCAAGCCAAAGGCCTCGCCTTCCTGGAATGACCATCAAGGGGGTGCTCATTGGCCCTTGGGCGCTTAGGGACCCTGGAACTCTCAGCTTTATTGTTCAAGTGATTTCTCAAGTCCTCAGTTTCTGCTTCTCGGACGGAGCGTCCGCGGGAACGAAATGAGTCTCTTGATCCATCGTCGGGGGCTACAAATTCGTTGAGCTGGCTCAGGACATTCACATTATCTTTTTCTAACTGCTGTAGTTGATCCCCAAACTTTTTTTCGATTACTTCTGCCAGTTGACGAGCCAAGGAGGTGGATCCTCCTGACCCAATGCCCATACTGGTTAGAGAAGTATGCCCCCTTGACTGAATAGAAATGTTCTGGTTGTCACCAGCGTGATCCCTCCCCCCGTCATGATGAGGAGCTTGTAACTCGAGACTTGTTTGCTGGGAACCTTTCCCTTTCTGTCGAGTATTCACCATGGTCACTGTTCTTTCTAGAAATGGAACTAGGAAAACTAGTCGTTTCCCATAGATGGCGCCAGATTGTGCGTGCATGATCCTGCACAATATAAACACAAGAACAGATCTCTTCCGTGATGAACACGTGTTTGTCGATCGAGTGGCCAATCTTGCTACTTGGGACTGGTTGTGAGGGCCAAAGTTGGTCTAAGAAGGGATAATGAATCATTTTTATGAGTCGCCTGAATGATCCTGAGAGGCTAAGGGAGGCTCCTGGAACAAAGAAAAACAGGTTAGAAGGGTGCCGGAGTATTTTTCGGCATATCCCCTCCTTATACCTTAATCAAGTCAGTTCCTTGAGAGAGGAGAAGAAGAAAATAATGTATGATGCTTGAGAAATGGTTTTTTGCATATCNTCCAATCCAAGTGCAATAAATAAGGCATTCGGTGCAGTGCATTTTTTTTATTGTGACTAAAATATTAGTAAAAAGTAAGTATTTAACATGTAAAAATACTTAAAATGTTTATTTTGTTTAATATGTATGTTATAAGANCATCATTGCTGACAGCGTAGCTAGTAGGTAATCATTGGAGGTGGGCAGTGTGCACATCAATTTTTATGAGTAATGTTCTTATTCTTAACTGCTCGGGACCCCAAGCAACTAATGCTTTCTCCTCGGTCTGTCGAACGTTTAATGATCTTCCCTCGGCGGGGGTGTATTAAATGCCCAGGCTTTGGGACATTTATTACCTTTCACTTCTAAGCTCTCATGTATTTAATGCTGTCTCATCAAGGGAAGGGTGCATTAAATACTTACTTTTCCAAGTTCTATGTCAACAAGGGCATTCTAGTCTTTTTGTCTCTGATCTGACACAATACACCACGTGCCCATTCCCCTTGGTTGAGCCTTCTACTTTCTTGTGTCNTTTTTGACAAACACATGCACACGTCAAATTTGGGATGAAAACTTGTAGTTTGCCAAGGACTTCAATATTTATTCCATTCCTTTTTAATTACACGTCATTTAATTCAATGACTTATTTGTTATAATTTTCTGCTATCATACAAAAAACCATAGGGCTAACGAAATCATTCAAAGATAACTTTGCTTTTTCTTAAAATCTCATCAATTTTTAGTAATTTCAAAATATGGAGATCAAATAATTTCATGGAACTTCCCTCGAATTCTATCCTATATGTTGAATTGCCTCGTTTATTTTGGTATCAAACTATCTGGCGGGACTCTAGGTGGCTCTTCAGCCCCTGGGTTGACACGTGGAATAATGAAGCCGTTGGGATGTCCAAAGGGTACCGAGGAGGTAAGCCGAGGTATGGTGACCCAGAGCAGCCGAGTACAATAGCTGGCATCGTATTCAATGCGATGTGACCCCACATTTATGGCGGAATGAGTGATAGTGACAAGACAAATAAATGCGCTCCTGTCAGCACCTGCCCTTTGGGAGTCTAAGCCTACTGTCATGATGGCTAAGCATTAATGGATGATGCACCGAGACGACGCGAGTGGATCTCCCCAGGAACTGTTCCCCCCGAGTATTCAATGCTCAGTTGATGTCAAATATCGATCTGGGGGATTTTGGTACTCGGGGAGTGGCATAAATGCTCGGCACATGGCCGAGCATTTACCCCATTTTTCTAGCATTCAATAGAAGGAGACGTGAATAGAAAACACTCACTACACGAGGATTGGTGTTTCAGATGTGAGATGTCCAGATGGGATTGGAGATCTTTGGCAATCATTGCTAATTCAGGTATAAATACTCCTCAGAAAAATGGACAAAGGTACGCAAACTTGAACCATAAAAATAGTCTATTAAGCAAAACCCTTTGATCTTACACTGACTTAAGCTTCGGAGGGGATTAGTCGAGCACACGCCTGACCCCCTTTTTTCTGACCCTGTTGTTTCAGGTTCGCCAGCTGGGAGATCGCTGCCTCATACGATTGTAGGAATTATCCCGTGCAATTTGGCGCCGTCTATGGGAAACGAAAGCATTTTTTTCGGTAGCGATCGTTTGATGGTGAACACTCGATCTTAGGGTGAGGGAGCAGGTGTATGGGCCAGGAACGCAGAACCCCTCCGACTTCCAATGGTTCTGGAGCCGGGTTCATTGGGCCAATCAGATGGGGTGGGGCATTCTTCGCAAAGAACGCTCCCTATGGATCAGGGCCTTGGGGGGCATGACCTCATGGCCCATAACATTGTGAAAATGGTGGAAAAGTAGATGGGCAAATGCATTAAGCAACTCAAAAGGGAAAACGCCAAAGTCTAGCAACGTCTTGACGATTTCGAGCAGTCAGCAAGCGCGGGTGAGCATAGTCGTAGGGTTGNGGAATGAGTGATAGTGACAAAGCAAATAAATGTGCACCTGCCCTCTAGGAGTCTAAGCCTACTGTCATGATGGCTAAGCATTAATGGCTGATGCTCCGAGACGACACGATCGGCTCTCCCGATGAACTGTTCCCCCCAAGTATTCAATGCTCAGTGGATGTCGGATGCCGATCTAGGAGATTTGGGTACTCGGGGAGTGGCATAAATGCTCGGCATTTGGCCGAGCATTTATCCCATTTTTTTAGCATTCAATAGGAGGAGACGTGAGTAGAAAACACTCATTGCACGAGGAATGGTGTGTTAGATGTAAGATGTCCAGATGAGACTGGAAGTCTTTGGCAATCATTGTTAATTCAAATATAAATACTCCTCAAAAAAATGGACAAAGGTATGCAAACTTGAACCAGAAAAATAATTCATTGAGCAAAACTCTTCAACCTTATACTGACTTAAGCTTCAGAGGGAATTAGCCTGACCCCCTTTTTTCTGACCCTGTTGTTTCAGGTTTGCCAGCTTGGAGATCGCTGTCTCATACTATTGCAGGATTTATCCCGTGTAATTTGGCGCCTTCTGTGGGAACGAAGGCATTTTTCCCCATAGCGATCATCTGATGGTAAACACTCGATCTCAAGGTGAGAGAGCAGGTGTATGGGCCAGGAACGCAAAGCCCGTCCGACTTCTAATGGTTTTGGAGCTGAGTTCATTGGACCAATCAAATGGGGTGGGGCATTCTTTGCAAAGAAGCTCCCTATGGATCAGGACCTTGGGCGGCGTGACCTCATGGCCCATGACATCGTTGAGATGGTGGAAAAATGGATGGGCAAACGCATTAATCAGCTCGAAAGGGAAAACACCAAAGTCCAGCAATGTCTTGACGATTTCGAGTAGTCAGCGAGCACGGGTGAGCATAGTCGTGGGGTCGGGGACCAGATGCCTAGCCAAAACTTGTTCAGACCCCCCTGGCATTGGCCCTCCAGGAAAAATTGGATTAGGCACTCGCCCGAGGGACGTAATTGCCAAGGAAGGTTCTCGGCCTCCAAGGGGAAGTCAGAATTGGGCCAAAAGGCAAGCCTGTCCAGGTGGGACTTGTGCCGAGGGATACTTGAGGGCGTCGGAGCCGCCGAATTACAAGCGGAGTCCATACCCCGAAGGCCTCGAGGGGAGAGATCAAACAAGGATCCCAGGGTCCCCTTCATCACTCAGTGCAACCTTGAGCTCGAGATCTACTCCGACGAAGTTATCTCACCGTTCGTCCGGTCTATCAGGGAGGCTGAGATGCCGAAGAAGTTTACCGTTCCACGGTTCAAAGTCTATGATAGGAAAACCGATCCCGAGAGCCACCTTCGGCAATACAGACAATTGATGTCAATCTACGATACTGACCAAAGGGTGTTGTGCCGAGTTTTTCCCATAAGCCTAGGGAACACCAGCATGAGGTGCTATGAGAACCTTACTCCTGAGAACGTTGGGTCCTGGAGACAATTGACAGAGCTCTTCCTAGCTCGATTCATCACCAGCAGCAAGAAATCGAAGGACATCGACGCTCTGTTGACGCTTAGGCGGAAAGGGGGAGAGACACTCCGACAATATGCTGTCCGGTATTGGGATAAGGTGAATGATGTGGAGGCATGTTCGGAGGCATTGGCCGCGGCGTCATTTAGGCTAGGGCTGTCCCAAGATACTGATTTATACAAATCGTTGACCAAGAAGGCTTCGGCGGACATGAAAGACTTGATGGCTCGGATTAACAAATATGCCCGGGTAGAGGAAGAGTCCGTCGCGCCCGAAAGTAGGGTCACGGTGCCGAGAAAAAGGGAAAGGGAGCAGCCGTCCCGAAGGGGAGGGCCTATTCCACCCCCAAATCACTATCCTTCCAGGGAGTGAACACGGTATTCAACAAGCTCATTCACAGGATACTCCCCAAAATCAAAAACAGACCTTACTTCAGGTGGCCCCCGAGGATGATTGGAGACCCGTCGATAAGAAATTCGGCCCTCCGATGTGCGTATCATAGAGATATCGGCCATTTGACGGAGGAGTGCAAGACTTATAAATCCTTCCTCGAACAATTGGTGCGACACGGACACCTCGGGGAATTCATCGACAGGGGTCGGCCCGGCGGGTCGACGAGAAAGCGAGTCGAGGGGCCAGCTGAGGTAGCACCTGTGATTGATTCTATCCATGCCTGCACAGTGGAGAGGCCTACATACAACTCCCTCCGCGCCGAGTTGCAAAGGGTCTCTCAAGCAGTTAGGGTGGACGAAAATGGTGATGAGCAGCCACCCAAGAAGCCACGAAGCAGTGCCGAGGTTATCCAGTTTTCTGATGCTGACCTCGGCGGGGTGGTCCTCCCCCACGAGGATGCATTGGTGATCATTTTGCGGGTCGGGAAGTTCGACGTGAAGAGGATCTTGGTGGACTCGGGCAGTTCCTCCGAGGTAATGTACGATCACCTCTTCCGCAAGATGGGACTCTTTTAGAGGGATCTGGAACCTGTAAAAACCCCCATAATCGGTTTCAACGGTTCCAGCACCTTGCCCCTTGGAAAGATCACCCTCATGGTACGGGCGGGGGTGGTGACCACGCTAGTGGAATTTGTGGTGGTAGATTTCGACTCCCCTTACAATGCTATTATGGGAAGATCGTGGTTGCATGCAATAAAGGCGGTCCACTCATCCTACCACCAGAAGATAAAGTTCCCAACACCGCAGGGCATAATGGAGATCCGGGGTGATCAGGCCTCGGCGAAAAGCTGTTTCAATGCCGCAGTGAAAACGGGAGTCAGCGGCCGGAGTTAGGAGCGTGATCCTCATGCGGTGGTTGCCAAATAGCAATCATAGAACGGTCGTTCGGGGGTGGACGAGCCCATCACAGAGCCGGCCGACCGGTCTACTGAGACCTTGGTGAAGATTCTCCTGAGCCCAGATAACGGTGAGAAGTACTTCTTGATAGGAGAATCGCTCAGCAACGCTGAGAGAAATGATATGACCTCATTTTTACTCCACAATGCCGATGTCTTTACGTGGACCCAGGTCGAGATGAAGGGGATAAGCGTCGAGGTGATGACTCAGCGACTCCATGTGAATCCCTCATTCAAACCCCTTAGGCAAAAGGCCCGGAGAACAGCGCCTCATCACGCGAAGGCTGTGGATGAAGAGGTGGATAAGTTGTTGGAGGCAGGTTCCATTAAGGAGGTACAGTTCCCCCAATGGCTGTCCAATACCGTGTGCGCCAAGAAGAAAGAAGGAAAATGGTGAGTTTGCGTGGATTTCACAGACCTAAACAAGGCTTACCCCAAGGACGAGTACCCCTTGCCTAAAGTTGATCAGCTGGTAGACGCCACAGCTGGCCACAGGCGCATCACCTTCATGGATGCTCGGGCTGGATATCACCAGATTCCCCTGCATGAATCAGATCAGGAGAAAACGGCGTTCGTCACGCCCCGGGGAATCTACTGTTACACAGTAATGCCTTTTGGGTTGAAGAATGTTGGGGCGACTTACCAACGATTGATGAACAAAATTTTCAAAGACCAGCTCGGCAAAACGACGGAGGTGTACATTGATGACATGTTAGTTAAAAGCAAAGAGGAGGCCGACCATCTCCACCATCTCGGGACAACGTTTGTCATCCTCCGGGAATATGGCCTAAAACTAGACCCCTCGAAGTGTGCCTTTGGGGTGAGCTTAGGAAAGTTTTTGGGGTATTTGGTTACTCATCGGGGGATCGAGGCGAACCCTGAGCAGATACAAGCAATCCAGAATGTTCGGGTGCCTAAAACCGTTAAGGACGTTCAGAAATTGATGGGGATGTTGGGCAGCCCTTAACAGATTTATTTCCAAGTCGTCCGATAAGTGAAAACCATTTTTTGCCAAGTTGAGGGGGCAACTAAGCGGGTTTGGGATGAGGAATGCGGTCGAGCTCTCGAAGGGATCAAGGAGTACTTAAAACATTCTTCGACTTTATCTGTTCCAGCGGCAGGGGAGGTGCTAAGCCTTTACTTGTCCGTATCTCAAGACGCTGTGAGTGGAGCATTGGTCAGGGATAGCGAAGGGGTACAGAGACCCGTATATTTCATAAGCAAGACCTTGCTTGACGCCGAGACAAGATACTCTCCAATGGAGAAATCGGTCTTGGCATTGGTAGTCTCAGTGAGAAAACTGTGACACTACTTCTAGGCTCACGCCATAGACATCCTTACAGACCGACCTCTCAACCCGATTCTTCACAGGGCCGATATGTCCGGGAGGGTTGCCAAATAGGTTGTAGAGCTCGGAGAGTTTAAAATAAGGTACAAGCCTCGAACATCAATAAAAGGACAAGTCCTGACAGACTTTGTCGTCGAGTTCTTTGCGTCTGAGCCCCCACCAATGTCATAGGATCTAACAGGGGACGTTTGGGATCTTCATGTTAATGGATCCTCAAATGCAAGGGGGTAGGGACAGGTATCGTGCTAGCCAACTCAGAAGGGTTCATCATTGAAAGGGCAATCAAATTGAAATTCAAGGCATCCAATAACAAAGCCGAGTATGAGGCATTGCTAGCACGACTGGATGCCGCAAGATTGATTGGGGTTAGATACCTTCAGATATTTTGTGATTTCCAACTAGTTGTGAACCAAGTAAATGGGGACTTCGAGATCTGGGATAGCAGAATGAAGGCATATCATGAGAAGGCAAGATCTAGGATGGAAAAGTTTGAAAAAGTGGAAGTTTCCCAGATTTCTAGAGATCATAACACCCATGCCGACGCCCCTAGCATGCCTGGCTTCGGCTTTGGCCTCGGAGGTAACTCGACGCATATTTATTGAGACCCTGAAAAGTCCGAGCATAGACGAAGCAAAGGCCGAACAAGTGTTACCAACCGTAATACAAGCACCGTCGGGATGGAAGAAACCTATCATTGCATACTTAATGGATGGAGTGCTTCCGGAGGACGTCAGAGAGGCCAGGAAGATTAAGCTCAAAGCCCCCAGATTCTGGATGTCAGATGATCAACAACTATACAGAAAGTCGTTATCGAGACCACTATTGCTCTGTGTCCCCCGAAGACAAAGTGAAACCCCTGTTGTACGAAATCCATGAAGGGGTGTGTGGAGGCCACACGGGTGGAAGGTCTCTCGCGCACCGAGCAATGACGCAAGAGTACTGGTGGTCATACATGCAGAAGGACGCGAAGAGTTATGTGTAGAAGTGCGACAAATGTCAGAAGTTTGCCCCCATTATCAGGTCACCTGCTGGAGATTTGAATTTGCTGACAAGCCCTTGGCTGTTTTCACAGTGGGGAATGGATATTGTCGGACCTCTCCCGAGATCCCCACTAGGCAAGAAATTCTTGCTGGTGGCAACCGATTACTTCACTAAATGGATCGAAGCCGAGCCCTTAAGCCGCATTCGGGATGTGGAGGTGAAGAAGTTCGTATGGTAGAACATCATCACCCGATTTGGAATCCCCCGGGCTATCGTCTCTGACAATGGAAATCAATTCAACAGTGGCCTANTCATCACCCGATTTGGAATCCCCCGGGCTATCATCTCTGACAATGGGAATCAATTCAACAGTGGCCCATTTAGAGAATTCTGCTCGGGGTATGGAATATGCAATTACTATTCTACGCCAACCTATCCCCAATGTCATGGACAGGCTGAGGTGTCCAACAAAACTGTGCTAGCGGGAATCAAGAAGAGACTCGAGGCGGCAAAAGGAAGGTGGACCGAGGAGTTACTTAACGTATTATGGGCATATAGGACTACGCCGAGGACTTCGACGGGAGAAACCCCATACGCCTTGACATATGGGGTCGAGACTGTCATCCCATTGGAGGTAGGACTCCCAACAATACGGAGCCAAGCCGTCGAGTTGGGCAACAATGATCAAACTCTCGCTAGGGATCTCGATCTAGGCAAGGAAAGGATGTCATTGGCATCCATCAAGCTGGCAAGGTACCAAGGGGAATTTTCACGGCAGCACCGGAAGAAGGTTCGATTGAGAGATTTCCAAGTCAGAGATTTGGTACTGCAAAAAGTGGTGGGCAATACGCGCGAGCCTACTAATGAAAAATTGGGTCCCAATTTGGAGGGCCCTTACAAGGTGATCTCTATGGGGGGGCACAGACGCATATCATTTGTAAAATATGAATGGTGACAATGTAATCCGACCATGGAATGTATCAAATTTAAAGAAATACTATTACTAAATCAGGTTTCAGTCTTCATGGTGGCATTAACACGAGCCAAGCGCTCAGTCGTTTGGGGTACGGCCCCGAGGGGTGTATGACTCCACTCTTGGAGCAACGTTCTCAAAATACTAACACGAGCCAAGCGCTCGGTCGTTAGGTGTACTGCCCCGAGGGGTGTAAGACTCCACCTTTGGAACAACGCTCTTAAAATACTAATACGAGCCAAGCGCTCAGTCGTTAGGGGTACGACCCTGAGGGGTGTAAGACTCCACCCTTGGAGCAACACNAGTACTGGTGGTCATACATGCAGAAGGACGCGAAGAGTTATGTGTAGAAGTGCGACAAATGTCAGAAGTTTGCCCCCATTATCAGGTCACCTGCTGGAGATTTGAATTTGCTGACAAGCCCTTGGCTGTTTTCACAGTGGGGAATGGATATTGTCGGACCTCTCCTGAGATCCCCACTAGGCAAGAAATTCTTGCTGGTGGCAACCGATTACTTCACTAAATGGATCGAAGCCGAGCCCTTAAGCCGCATTCGGGATGTGGAGGTGAAGAAGTTCGTATGGTANTAAGACTCCACCCTTGGAGCAACGCTCTCAAAATACTAACACGAGCCAAGCGCTCAGTCGTTAGGGGTACNGATCGAAGCCGAGCCCTTAAGCCGCATTCGGGATGTGGAGGTGAAGAAGTTCGTATGGTAGAACATCATCACCCGATTTGGAATCCCCCGGGCTATCGTCTCTGACAATGGAAATCAATTCAACAGTGGCCTATTTAGAGAATTCTGCTCGGGGTATGGAATATGCAATTACTATTCTACGCCANGAGATCCCCACTAGGCAAGAAATTATTGCTGGTGGCAACCGATTACTTCACTAAATGGATCGAAGCCGAGCCCTTAAGCCACATTCGGGATGTGGAGGTGAAGAAGTTCGTATGGTAGAACATCATCACCCGATTTGGAATCCCCCGGGCTATCATCTCTGACAATGGGAATCAATTCAACAGTGGCCCATTTAGAGAATTCTGCTCGGGGTATGGAATATGCAATTACTATTCTACGCCAACCTATCCCCAATGTCATGGACAGGCTGAGGTGTCCAACAAAACTGTGCTAGCGGGAATCAAGAAGAGACTCGAGGCGGCAAAAGGAAGGTGGACCGAGGAGTTACTTAACGTATTATGGGCATATAGGACTACGCCGAGGACTTCGACGGGAGAAACCCCATACGCCTTGACATATGGGGTCGAGACTGTCATCCCATTGGAGGTAGGACTCCCAACAATACGGAGCCAAGCCTTCGAGTTGGGCAACAATGATTAAACTCTCGCTAGGGATCTCGATCTAGGCGAGGAAAGGAGGTCATTGGCATCCATCAAGCTGGCAAGGTACCAAGGGGAATTTTCACGGCAGCACCGGAAGAAGGTTCGATCGAGAGATTTCCAAGTCAGAGATTTGGTACTGCAAAAAGTGGTGGGCAATACACGCGAGCCTACTAATGGAAAACTGGGTCCCAATTTGGAGGGCCCTTACAAGGTGATCTCTATGGGGGGGCACAAACGCATATCATTTGTAAAATATGAATGGTGACGATGTAATCCGACCATGGAATGTATCAAATTTAAAGAAATACTATTACTAAATCAGGTTTCAGTCTTCATGGTGGCATTAACACGAGCCAAGCGCTCAGTCGTTTGGGGTACAGCCCCGAGGGGTGTAAGACTCCACTCTTGGAGCAATGTTCTCAAAATACTAACACGAGCCAAGCGCTCGGTCGTTAGGTGTACTGCCCCGAGGGGTGTAAAACTCCACCTTTGGAACAACGCTCTCAAAATACTAACACGAGCCAAACGCTCGGTCGTTAGGGGTACTGCCCCGAGGGGTGTAAGACTCCACCCTTGGAGCAACGCTCTCAAAATACTAACACGAGCCAAGCGCTCGGTCGTTAGGGGTACTGCCCCGAGGGGTGTAAGACTCCACCCTTGGAGCAACGCTCTCAAAATACTAACACGAGCCAAGCGCTCGGTCGTTAGGGGTACTGCCCCGAGGGGTGTAAGACTCCACCCTTGGAGCAACGCTCTCAAAATACTAACACGAGCCAAGCGCTCGGTCGTTAGGGGTACTGCCCCGAGGGGTGTAAGACTCCACCCTTGGAGCAACGCTCTCAAAATACTAACACGAGCCAAGCGCTCGGTCGTTAGGGGTACTGCCCCGAGGGGTGTAAGACTCCACCCTTGGAGCAACGCTCTCAAAATACTAACACGAGCCAAGCGCTCGGTCGTTAGGGGTACTGCCCCGAGGGGTGTAAGACTCCACCCTTGGAGCAACGCTCTCAAAATACTAACACGAGCCAAGTGCTCGGTCGTCAGGGGTACTGCCCCGAGGGGTGTAAGACTCTACCCTTGGAGCAATGNAATGGATCGAAGCCGAGCCCTTAAGCCACATTCGGGATGTGGAGGTGAAGAAGTTCGTATGGTAGAACATCATCACCCGATTTGGAATCCCCCGGGCTATCATCTCTGACAATGGGAATCAATTCAACAGTGGCCCATTTAGAGAATTCTGCTCGGGGTATGGAATATGCAATTACTATTCTACGCCAACCTATCCCCAATGTCATGGACAGGCTGAGGTGTCCAACAAAACTGTGCTAGCGGGAATCAAGAAGAGACTCGAGGCGGCAAAAGGAAGGTGGACCGAGGAGTTACTTAACGTATTATGGGCATATAGGACTACGCCGAGGACTTCGACGGGAGAAACCCCATACGCCTTGACATATGGGGTCGAGACTGTCATCCCATTGGAGGTAGGACTCCCAACAATACGGAGCCAAGCCTTCGAGTTGGGCAACAATGATTAAACTCTCGCTAGGGATCTCGATCTAGGCGAGGAAAGGAGGTCATTGGCATCCATCAAGCTGGCAAGGTACCAAGGGGAATTTTCACGGCAGCACCGGAAGAAGGTTCGATCGAGAGATTTTCAAGTCAGAGATTTGGTACTGCAAAAAGTGGTGGGCAATACGCGCGAGCCTACTAATGGAAAACTGGGTCCCAATTTGGAGGGCCCTTACAAGGTGATCTCTATGGGGGGGCACAAACGCATATCATTTGTAAAATATGAATGGTGACGATGTAATCCGACCATGGAATGTATCAAATTTAAAGAAATACTATTACTAAATCAGGTTTCAGTCTTCATGGTGGCATTAACACGAGCCAAGCGCTCAGTCGTTTGGGGTACAGCCCCGAGGGGTGTAAGACTCCACTCTTGGAGCAATGTTCTCAAAATACTAACACGAGCCAAGCGCTCGGTCGTTAGGTGTACTGCCCCGAGGGGTGTAAAACTCCACCTTTGGAACAACGCTCTCAAAATACTAACACGAGCCAAACGCTCGGTCGTTAGGGGTACTGCCCCGAGGGGTGTAAGACTCCACCCTTGGAGCAACGCTCTCAAAATATTAACATGAGCCAAGCGCTCGGTCGTTAGGGGTACTGCCCCGAAGGGTGTAAGACTCCACCTTTGGAGCAACGCTCTCAAAATACCAACGAGCCAAGCGCTCGGTCTTCAGGGGTATGGCCCCGAAGGGTCTTAAGAACCAACGACAAGTTTGGCGCGTTTACTTTTATGAATTCAGCGTGAAGCCTTGCTATTTCAAAAGGTCCTTATAGAATAACGTCAAGGCCATTTCCTAGAAATACAATTGACGCAGGAAAATAGACACTTAGAGAAAACTAAAGTTCATTATAGAAAAGGGGCTTTGCATCCCCAGGCATACAAACAGTAGCAAAATTCAGTACAGAGCTACAAAGAGCCACAAAAATACGGGACATAGAAGTGAGGCCACTAGCTGCTGAGGCCCTCGGCTCATTCTTCCCCAGCTCTTTCCCCGCTGAGGCCTCCACGCCGCCTTTGTAACTCATCTCCAGCACCCAATATCTCATCTAGCTCGGTATCATGCATCCCAGTAATGATGAGGGACGGAAAGGACATATCGTCTGTTGGCTCGACAGGTGGCAAAGACGGAAGGGCAGGAGAAGGCTGGTCAGATCCATCGCTGAGTGTGATGGGTTCGTTTCCACCTTCAGCCTCGATTGGCCCTTTTGCTTCCATGTGATCATCGAGGTCGGATCGGACCAGTTCATCCAGGGCTTCGTCTTCGGCCTCCTTTCAAAAGCTGTGCATGGCGAACAAATCCGAGCCTACCTCGACGTGGCAGGCGTGAAGGGTGGCGTCCCAACCTTCTTTGAAAGCCTTCTTCTTGGCTTCCTCGAAAGCGGGGACCATTTAGTCTTGAGTGGCCTCCCACACCCTCTGACACTCCGTTTACAGCCTTTCCTACTCTCCCGCTTTTTTTGCTATCAAGGAGTCCACTTTGGCAGTAAGAGCATTGATTACAGACTCGGACTCTTGCAGCTTGGCTTCGGAGGTGGACACTCACAGCTCGTACTCCTAGGCCTTCTTTATCGTTGCAGTTTCACCCGCCTTGGCCTTTTCCAGCTCGACATGAATGGCGTCTCGGTGGTGGATGAGCTAGGCGATGTGCTTGATTTGGTCGCCGAGGGTCCTCTCGACCTTTAGGATGTGGTCGGCCTTAGCAACTGCGGCTCGCTCGACGTTTTTTGCCTCTTGCTTGTATTCACAAAAATGTTCAATGATGGCTCCCACCTGCTGGCTGGCCTGAAAAAGGAGGAATATTAGGAAACAACCAAAAGGGTGTGAGGACTACTCGGGAAAATGTTAAACTTACCACCAGGTTATTTTGGATAGTGCTCATCAGGAGCTGATTGTCCGAGTAACCTTTGTACACGGCCATATTGGCGTCAAATTGAAGCGTCCTCACGACGGCAAATGCCACTTCGGGGGATTGGAGGATGGATTCGGCTTTCAGAATAGGTCGGCCGCTCCTAGTCTCGGCCCGAGCAACCCACTCGCCCGAGACAGACGGGCTCGGGGTTAGGGCATCACGTCGCTGCTTTACACGGCGCTCCTCAGATTATTCGACATCCCGGGCACGCCTGTCCCTCATCCGGTCTCCCGGAGCGTGGAATTGTTGAGATTGGGGCCTTTCCTTGGTTGGCAAGGCCGGATCCCTGGGTTGCATATGCGGCAGTGGCGGGGGTGGCTACCTCCGAGGAGAACTGGGCTAGGGGATGATGGGGGCAGTGTTGGAAGGCCCGGCCAACCTGACAAGCCTGACTCTCCTTGTCAAGGCGACAACCTCCATTGTAACTGCGGTGATGGGTGGCGGATTAAACATCTCGGGCACAAGTGGCTCGGGAGCGTGATGCTGAGACTCTTCTTCGGAACCTCCCTCGGATTCTTCCTCTTCCGACGAGGAGTGATCTTCCCAAACGGAAGGGTTGAAAGGAGGTGGGATCTGGGAGAATCGACTATAGGTCGGCGTGTAGCCGAGGAGGGTATGCGCCACTCGTTCAACCAGGTCCGAGGACCAAACCCTTAGCAGGTCAACAAATCGGACTTGGGACCTCAACGGTTGAGCAGCGTCCAGGCGATATCCTTCTGCAAAAACAAAGCAAAATCAGTACGTTCNCCCAGGCATACAAACAGTAGCAAAATTCAGTACAGAGCTACAAAGAGCCACAAAAATACGGGACATAGAAGTGAGGCCACTAGCTGCTGAGGCCCTCGGCTCATTCTTCCCCGGCTCTTTCCCCGCTGAGGCCTCCACGCCGCCTTTGTAACTCATCTCCAGCACCCAATATCTCATCTAGCTCAGTATCATGCATCCTAGTAATGATGAGGGACGGAAAGGACATATCGTCTGTTGGCTCGACAGGTGGCAAAGACGGAAGGGCAGGAGAAGGCTGGTCAGATCCATCACTGAGTGTGATGGGTTCGTTTCCACCTTCAGCCCCGACCGGCCCTTTTGCTTCCATATGATCATCGAGGTCGGATCGGACCAGTTCATCCAGGGCTTCGTCTTCGGCCTCCTTTCAAAAGCTGTGCATGGCGAACAAATCCGAGCCTACCTCGACGTGGCAGGCGTGAAGGGTGGCGTCCCAACCTTCTTTGAAAGCCTTCTTCTTGGCTTCCTCGAAAGCGGGGACCATTTAGTCTTGAGTGGCCTCCCACACCCTCTGACACTCCGTTTACAGCCTTTCCTACTCTCCCGCTTTTTTTGCTATCAAGGAGTCCACTTTGGCAGTAAGAGCATTGATTACAGACTCGGACTCTTGCAGCTTGGCTTCGGAGGTGGACACTCACAGCTCGTACTCCTAGGCCTTCTTTATCGTTGCAGTTTCACCCGCCTTGGCCTTTTCCAGCTCGACATGAATGGCGTCTCGGTGGTGGATGAGCTAGGCGATGTGCTTGATTTGGTCGCCGAGGGTCCTCTCGACCTTTAGGATGTGGTCGGCCTTAGCAACTGCGGCTCGCTCGACGTTTTTTGCCTCTTGCTTGTATTCACAAAAATGTTCAATGATGGCTCCCACCTGCTGGCTGGCCTGAAAAAGGAGGAATATTAGGAAACAACCAAAAGGGTGTGAGGACTACTCGGGAAAATGTTAAACTTACCACCAGGTTATTTTGGATAGTGCTCATCAGGAGCTGATTGTCCGAGTAACCTTTGTACACGGCCATATTGGCGTCAAATTGAAGCGTCCTCACGACGGCAAATGCCACTTCGGGGGATTGGAGGATGGATTCGGCTTTCAGAATAGGTCGGCCGCTCCTGGTCTCGGCCCGAGCAACCCACTCGCCCGAGACAGACGGGCTCGGGGTTAGGGCATCACGTCGCTGCTTTACACGGCGCTCCTCAGATTATTCGACATCCCGGGCACGCCTGTCCCTCATCCGGTCTCCCGGAGCGTGGAATTGTTGAGATTGGGGCCTTTCCTTGGTTGGCAAGGCCGGATCCCTGGGTTGCATATGCGGCAGTGGCGGGGGTGGCTACCTCCGAGGAGAACTGGGCTAGGGGATGATGGGGGCAGTGTTGGAAGGCCCGGCCAACCTGACAAGCCTGACTCTCCTTGTCAAGGCGACAACCTCCATTGTAACTGCGGTGATGGGTGGCGGATTAAACATCTCGGGCACAAGTGGCTCGGGAGCGTGATGCTGAGACTCTTCTTCGGAACCTCCCTCGGATTCTTCCTCTTCCGACGAGGAGTGATCTTCCCAAACGGAAGAGTTGAAAGGAGGTGGGATCTGGGAGAATCGACTATAGGTCAGCGTGTAGCCGAGGAGGGTATGCGCCACTCGTTCAACCAGGTCCGAGGACCAAACCCTTAGCAGGTCAGCAAACCGGACTTGGGACCTCAACGATTGAGCAGCGTCCAGGCGATATCCTTCTGCAAAAACAAAGCAAAATCAGTACGTTCCTTGGACCCAAGAATAGATAAATCAAGAAGTCAAAAAGAAAACACACCTTCATCCCTCGGCACTTTGGGACAGTACAATCCGTCATACTCGGGTCCGGTCCTTTTCTCCCAACTACCATCGAGCATAATCAGATCGTCTACATACCCCTTGTCCGAGTCGGGCATGTGGGTCACCAAATACATTGAGGAATCTCGAGCCTGGAGGTAATATCGCCCCCCGACGACTAGCCATAGGTCGTAGCAGAATAAAATTTCGTCTACCCCTACGTTAGTCCCCAGCCGAGCATTTAAGGCGACTACGCCCATCACAATCCTAAAGAAGTTAACCCCACATTAAAGGGAAAAGAGCTTCCGTTGCATCAATACTCCCAGCAACAGGGGATGGAGGGGGAAGGTCAACCCTCCTTCCGTGATGTCCTTCGTCCAGAAAGGCATCATGTCCACATTTCTCATATCCCTCCTATGGTGAGTGGGGTTGAAGGGGAAAGCAAAGACAGTCTCACGGATGTGGTACCTAACCCTAAAGGCTTGGATATTCTCATCAGTCGCTTGGGTTCTCCTCATCTTGTGGGTAGTACTAGCCCTAACAGACGTTTCCCCCCTGGTTCTACTAGTTCTAGCCATTGGTGGGCGCTAAGAGGATGAAATGTAGAGGAAATGAAGAGAGAAAAAGCTTAAGTGGAAGTACTTACAGGAAGGTGGTCTTCAAAGAGAGCTCGGNGGCTTTCAGAATAGGTCGGCCGCTCCTAGTCTCGGCCCGAGCAACCCACTCGCCCGAGACAGACGGGCTCGGGGTTAGGGCATCACGTCGCTGCTTTACACGGCGCTCCTCAGATTATTCGACATCCCGGGCACGCCTGTCCCTCATCCGGTCTCCCGGAGCGTGGAATTGTTGAGATTGGGGCCTTTCCTTGGTTGGCAAGGCCGGATCCCTGGGTTGCATATGCGGCAGTGGCGGGGGTGGCTACCTCCGAGGAGAACTGGGCTAGGGGATGATGGGGGCAGTGTTGGAAGGCCCGGCCAACCTGACAAGCCTGACTCTCCTTGTCAAGGCGACAACCTCCATTGTAACTGCGGTGATGGGTGGCGGATTAAACATCTCGGGCACAAGTGGCTCGGGAGCGTGATGCTGAGACTCTTCTTCGGAACCTCCCTCGGATTCTTCCTCTTCCGACGAGGAGTGATCTTCCCAAACGGAAGGGTTGAAAGGAGGTGGGATCTGGGAGAATCGACTATAGGTCGGCGTGTAGCCGAGGAGGGTATGCGCCACTCGTTCAACCAGGTCCGAGGACCAAACCCTTAGCAGGTCAACAAATCGGACTTGGGACCTCAACGGTTGAGCAGCGTCCAGGCGATATCCTTCTGCAAAAACAAAGCAAAATCAGTACGTTCCTCGGACCCAAGAATAGATAAATCAAGAAGTCGAAAAGAAAACACACCTTCATCCCTCGGCACTTTGGGACAGTACAATCCATCATACTCGGGTCCGGTCCCTTTCTCCCAACTACCATCGAGCATAATCAGATCGTGTACATACCCCTTGTCCGAGTCGGGCATGTGGGTCACCAAATACATTGAGGAATCTCGAGCCTGGAGGTAATATCGCCCCTCGGCGACTAGCCATAGGTCGTAGCAGAATAAAATTTCGTCTACCCCTACGTTAGTCCCCANATGATCATCGAGGTCGGATCGGACCAGTTCATCCAGGGCTTCGTCTTCGGCCTCCTTTCAAANCAGAATAAAATTTCATCTATCCCTAAGTTAGTCCCCAGCCGAGCGTTTAAGGCGACTACGCCCATCACAATCCTAAAGAAGTTAACCCCACATTAAAGGGGAAAGAGCTTCAGTTGCATCAATACTACNGTCCCAACCTTCTTTGAAAGCCTTCTTCTTGGCTTCCTCGAAAGCGGGGACCATTTAGTCTTGAGTGGCCTCCCACACCCTCTGACACTCCGTTTACAGCCTTTCCTACTCTCCCGCTTTTTTTGCTATCAAGGAGTCCACTTTGGCAGTAAGAGCATTGATTACAGACTCGGACTCTTGCAGCTTGGCTTCGGAGGTGNTATCCCTAAGTTAGTCCCCAGTCGAGCATTTAAGGCGACTACGCCCATCACAATCCTAAAGAAGTTAACCCCACATTAAAGGGGAAAGAGCTTCCGTTACATCAATACTCCCAGCAACAGGGGATGGAGGGGGAAGGTCAACCCTCCTTCCGTGATGTCCTTCGTCCAAAAAGACNAGGACACTCACAGCTCGTACTCCTAGGCCTTCTTTATCGTTGCAGTTTCACCCGCCTTGGCCTTTTCCAGCTCGACATGAATGGCGTCTCGGTGGTGGATGAGCTAGGCGATGTGCTTGATTTGGTCGCCGAGGGTCCTCTCGACCTTTAGGATGTGNGGTCAACCCTCATTCCATGATGGCCTTCGTCCAGAAAGGCATCATGTTCACATTTTTCATATCCCTCCTATGTTGAGTGGGGTTGAAGGGAAAAACGAAAACAGGCTCACGGATGTGGTACCTAACCCTAAAGGCTTGATATTCTCATCAGTCACTTGGATTCTTCTTATCTTGTGGGTAGTCCTAGCCCTAACAGACGTCTCCCCCTTGGTTCTACTAATNTGGTCGGCCTTAGCAACTGCGGCTCGCTCGACGTTTTTTGCCTCTTGCTTGTATTCACAAAAATGTTCAATGATGGCTCCCACCTACTGGCTGGCCTGAAAAAGGAGGAATATTAGGAAACAACCAAAAGGGTGTGAGGACTACTCGGGAAANGAGGACGAAATGTAGAGGAAATGAAGAGAGAAAAAGCTTAAGTGGAAGTACTTACAAGAAGGTGGTCTTTGAAGAGAGAGCTCAGAGGACGAAAGAAACTCGGAGGAGAACAGAGGAGCACTCGAGGTCTGATTGCTGAAGAGAGGTTGAGGATGCAAAAATTCTGAGAAGGTATGAAAACTCCTATTTATACTGTCTTACAAGGAGCGANAAATGTTAAACTTACCACCAGGTTATTTTGGATAGTGCTCATCAGGAGCTGATTGTCCGAGTAACCTTTGTACACGGCCATATTGGCGTCAAATTGAAGCGTCCTCACGACGGCAAATGCCACTTCGGGGGATTGGAGGATGGATTCGGCTTTCAGAATAGGTCGGCCGCTCCTGGTCTCGGCCCGAGCAACCCACTCGCCCGAGACAGACGGGCTCGGGGTTAGGGCATCACGTCGCTGNGCAAGGAACCGTCACTATTAATAAGGTGTGATGATGGAGCCCCCAATCTCTTAACGCCACTTGTCTTACACTGCGAAAAGGATGGCGGTTGCGGGGACTCTAGGTGGCTCTACAGCTCCCGGGTTGACACGTGGCATAATGGAGCCGTTTGGATATTCNCCGCTCCTGGTCTCGGCCCGAGCAACCCACTCGCCCGAGACAGACGGGCTCGGGGTTAGGGCATCACGTCGCTGCTTTACACGGCGCTCCTCAGATTATTCGACATCCCGGGCACGCCTGTCCCTCATTTGGTCTCTCAGNTTATTCGACATCCCGGGCACGCCTGTCCCTCATCCGGTCTCCCGGAGCGTGGAATTGTTGAGATTGGGGCCTTTCCTTGGTTGGCAAGGCCGGATCCCTGGGTTGCATATGCGGCAGTGGCGGGGGTGGCTACCTCCGAGGAGAACTGGGCTAGGGGATGATGGGGGCAGTGTTGGAAGGCCCGGCCAACCTGACAAGCCTGACTCTCCTTGTCAAGGCGACAACCTCCATTGTAACTGCGGTGATGGGTGGCGGATTAAACATCTCGGGCACAAGTGGCTCGGGAGCGTGATGCTGAGACTCTTCTTCGGAACCTCCCTCGGATTCTTCCTCTTCCGACGAGGAGTGATCTTCCCAAATGGAAGAGTTGAAAGGAGGTGGGATCTGGGAGAATCGACTATAGGTCAGCGTGTAGCCGAGGAGGGTATGCGCCACTCGTTCAACCAGGTCCGAGGACCAAACCCTTAGCAGGTCAGCAAACCGGACTTGGGACCTCAACGATTGAGCAGCGTCCAGGCGATATCCTTCTGCAAAAACAAAGCAAAATCAGTACGTTCCTTGGACCCAAGAATAGATAAATCAAGAAGTCAAAAAGAAAACACACCTTCATCCCTCGGCACTTTGGGACAGTACAATCCGTCATACTCGGGTCCGGTCCTTTTCTCCCAACTACCATCGAGCATAATCAGATCGTCTACATACCCCTTGTCCGAGTCGGGCATGTGGGTCACCAAATACATTGAGGAATCTCGAGCCTGGAGGTAATATCGCCCCCCGACGACTAGCCATAGGTCGTAGCAGAATAAAATTTCGTCTACCCCTACGTTAGTCCCCAGCCGAGCATTTAAGGCGACTACGCCCATCACAATCCTAAAGAAGTTAACCCCACATTAAAGGGAAAAGAGCTTCCGTTGCATCAATACTCCCAGCAACAGGGGATGGAGGGGGAAGGTCAACCCTCCTTCCGTGATGTCCTTCGTCCAGAAAGGCATCATGTCCACATTTCTCATATCCCTCCTATGGTGAGTGGGGTTGAAGGGGAAAGCAAAGACAGTCTCACGGATGTGGTACCTAACCCTAAAGGCTTGGATATNGGGATGGAGGGGGAAGGTCAACCCTCCTTCCGTGATGTCCTTCGTCCAAAAAGACATCATGTCCACATTTCTCATATCCCTCCTATGGTGAGTGGGGTTGAAGGGGAAAGCAAAGACAGGCTCACGGATGTGGTACCTAACCCTAAAGGCTTGGATGTTCTCATCAGTCGCTTGGGTTCTCCTCATCTTGTGGGTAGTACTAGCCCTAACAGACGTTTCCCCCCTGGTTCTACTAGTTCTAGCCATTGGTGGGCGCTAAGAGGACGAAATGTAGAGGAAATGAAGAGAGAAAAAGCTTAAGTGGAAGTACTTACAGGAAGGTGGTCTTCAAAGAGAGCTCGGAGGACCAAGAAAACTCGAAAAATAGAAGAGCACTCGGGGTTTGACTGCTGAGGAGAGATTGAGGATGCAAAAGTTCTGAGAAGGTATGAAAACCGCCTATTTATACTACCTCACAAGGAGCAGCAGTCGAAAAGTTAGCTCATCATTAGGGCATTTGAAAAGGGCAGCACCAGACGTGCAAGTAACCGTCGCTATTAATAAGGCGTGATGATGGAGCCCCAATCTCTTTACGCCACTTGTCTTGCGTTGCAAAAAGGATTGTGGCTGGGGGGCAATTGGCGAGACTCTAGGTGGCTCTAAAGCCCACAGGTTGACACGTGGAATAATGAAGCCGTTGGGATGTCCAAAGGGTGCCGAGGAGGTAAGCCGAGGTATGGTGACCCGGAGCAACCGAGTACGACAGCTGGCATCGTGTTCAATGTGATGTGACCCCACATTTATGGCAGAATGAGTGATAGTGACAAGACAAATAAATGTGCGCCTACCAACACCTGCCCTCTAGGAGTCTAAGTTTACTGTCATGATGGCTAAGCATTAATGGCTGATGCGCCGAGACAACGCGTGCGGATCTCCCAAGGAACTGTTCCCCCCGAGTATTCAATGCTCAGTTGATGTCAGATGCTGATCTGGGGGATTTGGGTACTCGGGGAGTGACATAAATGCTCGGCACATGGCCGAGCATTTACCCTATTTTCCTAACATTCAATAGGAGGAGACATGAATAGAAAACACTCATTGCACGAGGACTGGTGTGTCAAATGTGAGATGTCCAAATGGGACTGGAGATCTTTGTCAATCATAGCTAATTCAGGTATAAATACTCCTCAGAAAAATGGACAAAGGTACGCAAACTTGAACTAGAAAAATAGTCCATTAAGCAAAACCCTTTGATCTTACACTGACTTAAGCTTCGGAGGGGATTAGCTGGGCACACACCTGACCCCCTTTTTTCTGACCCTGTTGTTTCAGGTTCGCCAGTTGGGAGATCGCTGCCTCATACGATTGCATGAACCCGTGCACTATCTTTAACATCTAAACCTCCGTTAATTCACTCTTTTCACCCTATCCCAACACACCTCATTAAGAGGTCAATAATCAACAAATGAACTCTCTAGCTTTCGTGGTATCCCTAAGCCCCTGAAGGTTGATTTCCTCATTTTAGGATGTTAGCTATGTGTTTCATTCAATACAAATGTCAATTTCTATTCTAATAATTGACTCATATCCTTATTTGGCTAAATGTAAAAGAATATGGGGTTATTTTCACAATTGCTCTTTCAACCTCTCAAATAAATATATTAGTAGGATGGATTATGTTCTCACTCGTGTTGGGAGAACCATCAACGATAAATCAAGGTGAACACTTAACAACTAGTTTTTAAAAATGCTTTTTACGGTATATATAAAGAATACTACATGGTTAGAATACATTAAAGAATCAATAATACTTAATTACAAGCGAGAATCCTCCCTCGAATCATGCCGAAACTTAGCCAAAATCAAAACCCATTAGATAGAAATTGGTGTTGTTCAATATGTAAATCAAAGGAAAATAAACAACGAAATGGAAAGAAATAGATTTAAATAGAAGTGCTTCAAAATGAGAAATTCAAATACAAGAATAAACAATACAAATCAATCTTTGGAAATGGACATGAAAATAAACTATTTGTCTTCTCCATAATGCGGCAAAAATCTAACAATGAAAAACTAAAACTAAAACTGAAAACTAAAACCAAAAACTAAAAGCTCTCCCTTAAATGTGTATAGGGTTCTGTATTTATAGTAGCATCCTCCTTCTCCTCATTAGCCGAACTGCGTGGTATGGGTGGTGGGTGAATTTCCGAAGAAGTTTCCTCTGCTATTGTCAACGAATTTGAGTAGCTTCTGTGTAAGGTCGGAGGTGCCATCAACCAATACGAAGGGCTCCTACGGATTAATAGCCTCCCCATGAGTGTAGGAGTGAAATTTGCCAGCCCCCGTGGACGAATAAGAATTCTAGAAATCTTTTATGTAATAGCCGACTTACGTTCAACCAATTGAAGTAAGGGGTTCAATCGGTTGAAGTGCTTTGATGAACCGGTTGAACACCTATGTTCAACCTGTTGAAATGCTCTCAATACTTTTATTTTTTTGATGTGTCTTTGATCAACTGGTTGAATGTGATGTTCAACCGGTTGATGTACTCTTAGTATCTCAAATGGTTTCAGTATCTCCAAAAATATCTAATGAATTGGTTGATGGTGATATTCAACCGGTTGAAGCTCCTTTTGCAGCCTGATGAACTGATTGAAAGCCAACCGGTTGGTCTTGGTCTTTTCTGATATCTTCCTATTTACTCCTCTACTTCAACTCCTCTTCATTCCAATACTTTTCCATGACTTTCTGCTTGCTTCAACATGTTTTCCTTCATCTTTTTTTGTACATATAATCACAAATACACCCATTACTCCAATTTCAACACAATTCAAAGATATATACATTAAATACCTATGCAACAAAGAGGAATTAAACTATGTAATATGCAATGTTATGCCCTTAACGTACCCCCCAACTTAAACTTTTTTAGTCCCTAGCAAATAAAAAATAGAATAGCATGAATTCATCCATTCATTCATCCCACACACACTCAAAATATACATGTAATCCACACACACACACATCCATTCATAACAATAATTCTAAAATGCACAATGAAATCAAAAGAAGTCTAATATAATTGGATCAAATATGCCAATCAAAAGACACATAACCTGTAATAAAATCTAAAACCACTAAATAAAACCTAAATCCACTTTCGTAGGGTACACGATTTCATTTAGTGAATGTAACAAGCCTTTAAACCCCTAGGTCACCCCTAGTGGACGAGTTGTGTCCCGCGAAGATTTTCAATAAAGGTACTTGCAAACTTCCTTTTATTTCATCTTAAATTAGAACATATTATAATCCCCTAATTAAAAATGAGATTCAATAGCAATTCCCCCATCCACTTAAATATATTTTCACATAAGCTACACTACAAATTTAAATGCTATATGTTGAGTGCTCAATATTGCATAATTTTATTGCTTAATATACTCGTTTTAGGCTTGCTAACAAACTAACTTGTTTCACTTAGGGCATTTTTTATTTTATGCTTTGATTTCGGTGTTTGCAGGTAGTTTAGGTGTAAAGGTGGAGATTAAGCATTGATAGGATGGCAAGGGACAAGTTGGGATTGAGTTTGCTCAGGAAAAGACGAAGTCGGGAGCCTGGGAAGTCATTTTGAAGAAAAGAGAAGTTCTACTGGTGGGTGTTATACCGGTAGGAAGGTAGAAAAATAAAGGTTCTACCAATAGCTTGAAGTATAGAAGATTAGTGCAAAAGTCCTACCGGTAGGTGGTACATGTTCTACCGGTACGAAAACTTACAGAAGTTTATACTTTTTCATCAGAGAAGTCTTACCGGTAGATGGTACATGCTATACCGGTAGGAAATGTCCCAATACTTTGTCTGAAGAAGTTCTACTGGAAGGTTAAGGACGTTCTACCTGTAGGAAAAGCCCACAGAAGTTTCAAAGATTTGTTGGACAAAGTTCTACTAGTAGTTTTCACTATTCCATCGGTAGATTGTGCTACAGAAGGAGTTACTATCAGTAGATAAAGGCAAATTTTAATGGAAAACTCAATTAAATATCAGATTTTCCCATATCTTTTGGGGATTCTCAACCAATTGGAGGAGGAGATAATTTTGGGAAGGATATATAATTATATATTAAAGTTTTGAAGATTCTCTTTCCAATTAGAATAAATAAAAGACCCTATAAGGAATAGGGGGATGTTTCCTCTACCTTCTTTTAGGCTTTCTCTGTTTTTCTATGTTTAGAGTGTGTTAGGGTTATTCTTCAGAGTTTTGTTGTTATTCTTTCTTTTAAGTTCTATTCTTTCAATTGTTATAGCAATCGTACATTCATTTGTCTTAAATTTTAAGTTTTTTTATTTAAATTATGAGTTTCAATACAAGCATTTACTTTCAAGTTGATCTTTACTTTTTCGAATTTAATTATGTCTTCTTTAATATCTTATGTTGTTTACGTTATCATGGGTGAGTAGTCTTTCTCTAGATAATCTGAAGAAGGAGTCCCAACCTATGAACTACGGTTATGCTTTGAACTAGGGTTTTAATGTTTATGTGATTGTTTGAATAAGTTATGCTTTTGAAAACCTATTTGGTTTGCATACTTCCCGATTATCTATATACAATTGGCTTTGGTATAGATAGTTAGTGGTGTTTTCCGCAACCTTTAGGATATTGATTTTTTCATCATAAATTGTCTTTCAATTGCTATTTTTGATTTTTTGCAAAACATTTAATTGAAAATCATCCGTCTATACTAATTTGAATACAAAAGTAGATGAGTTAAAGATTTAAGGAAGAAATTCTTGTTCATAGGTGAGATGAATTTTGAAGATTATCTACTTTTTCCAATTATTGAATTTCATTTTTATTAGTAGTTAATCTTCAAACGCTCGAATTTCAAAGAATTTTTCCTTTTTTATTTTCCATCATCTTGGATTCTAAATCTTTCTTGAGGAGATGACCTAGGACTTTTGTTCAAGTTACGGCACGATACTATTCTCTTACGCTTGGGAGCATTCGTGAAAATATAACCCTTTGTAAGGCAAGCATGTTTCACATATGCATTCCCATTAGAGACTCGTGTGTGTGTGTGAAATGATAGTGCAATTAAAGAAATTTACCAAATAAAACCCACATCTATATTAGCTATCCAAAATTTACTTGGTTGCAAATCTCACCAAGGATTTCCTCTCAAGACATAAAATACTCTGATTATGATGTTTTACTCATTCTCAATACGTGAGACGGATTCTTGTAATTCAAAACAAAGCATAACTCACATATAATTTAGAAATGACGAACAATCATGCAAATAAATGACCTTGGCATAATCTCATGAAAGGAATGCTAGGACAAATGAAATTAATACAGTTGATCTATCTCTACATGATTTAGAACATACACTTGCCATAATTCCTAAGATCAAATAGGACTTTTACTGGTTGTAACATGGCCTTCGGTGAAAATTGAGCTAAACAAACGAAGGTATATAGGAATTCAAAAAGGAGTTATCCAAAGAATATGACTTTTTTAATCACAACTCCTCTTTTGGAAATCAATTGGCTCACTATCTTCATTTCTCTTTCTTTCCCCATTTTTTTCATTGCCTTTTCACAAATTCTTCTTTTATTTTCTTTCTCTATTCACTTCCTTTATTTCTTGCTTTCTTTTCTTGCTCTCCATCAATGACAACAATAAGCTCAAATACTCATCATCCACTTTTCCTCCACTTTTATTTGTTTTTCTTCTCTTTTCTTATATCCACAATTTACAATTTACAACGTAAACAATATCACTCTCGGGATAACCAAGGTAAAATAAAAAACATTTATGCATGGCTTGGTTAAACATGTGGCTATGAAATGAAATTTACATTCAAGCTCAATCACGGCTTCTCGGGATGATGTCAAGAAAGAATAGGTGAAGACTTAAATTAATTCAATGATGGCCTAAGATCATTTCTCAAAATTACATGGGAAGGTACTCTTTTGCATCGAGATATAATCAACTAACTACCTCCTTTACACTAACCAAAAAAAATATAATAAAAATATTGAAAGAGATTGAATTTTAAAGAATAGTCTTTTGAATAAATCTAATGTAAGCCTCCAACAAAGAATGACACAAAAACTCACAAGGGTAATACATTCATCTCAACTGTGTATGTAAAGCATTTTAAGATGTGAATCTCATTCAATAAATTGCAAAAATTAGCATGCTCATGGTGTACTTGAGTTGAGTTCCAAATGAAAACAAGTACATGATACTTAAACTTAGAATAAACTCCTGTAATTTGCTAACCTACCAATAACTCAAGGTTTAAGTCAAATAATCATAAATCTCAGGCTAAGTAAACGAAAATAATACAATCCAAATCGGATGCTTTTTTTCCAATTCTTTTTCAATTTTTTTTCAAAATTTTAAATTTTGTTTTCATGTTTTATCTATAGCATGGTGCTTTACCCCCCAACTTAAATTCTGCATTGTCCCCAAGGAGAAATAAATACCAGGCTTCTAATGGGCTTAGGATTCCTATGTTCAACCCAGAATAATATCCTACAGCCTGTTAATAATAAGTCAGTCTACTAAAGACTTATTATTGATCTCTTGATCCTTATCTCAAAATTATATTCAAGCTCCTTATTATTATATGCTTAATAATCTCCCCAAGTTTAAGACTACAGATATCCATCAATGAACTAAATTACTGACAATTATATTTAATTGAATTCTTTTATTTCTTGAGACCTTACNTACAGATATCCATCAATGAAATAAATTACTGACAATTATATTTAATTGAATTCTTTTATTTCTTGAGACCTTACCCCTCAACTTATTTGTCATGTCGGATAATTAAATCCACCTGCAGGGTTTGACATGAGCAAAACTTATAAGTTTCCTCAAGAAGATATCATCAACCCATTTAAATATTAGGACGTGGTTTCCTTTAATATTTAATTTCCACCATACAAACAATATTTTCTCTCAATTCACCAAGCTTATTGACTCAATATGAATCGCATCATTTGATGAATTAAAGTGACAAACATTATATGTACATGAAAATTAAATATTTTGGGATTAAGAGCATAAGCAATCATAATAATTATAAGATATTTATTATCTTATTGAATCAGAAAAAAATAATAACTTCAACATGGGTCTGTTTAATACAAAAAGTGTACTAGTGCAATAATCCGAGACACCAAATAGTCTCCTACAGTCAAGACATACTATGTCAAAATATTACACTACAATCATGCCAATAGTGTGTCAAATTCCATCTAGGATTGTGAACATATACTCATATTATACAAGAATCCGATAATCTGGTCTTCTGTGTATAAGTCAATCTCTACACACCAGATTATCTACACTGTAAAATAGAAGACACAAATGCATACCATATATTAAATATAACGCAAATATTTTTCCCATATAAATTCTCAATAAAATGGAAAGAATAATTTTTTATTAATTAATAAAACAAGTTTCACTACAAAAAGCAAACTTTTAGTATACTACTCTCACTTTCTTCCCCATTGACCTTGATCACTTGATGGGGTGCTTTATGCTTACCCTTTCCAACCTATCACCTTGAATCAAGCCGAACTCCATTAATTATCAATTTGAATCCATTTTTCCAAAAATTCATTAAATTGGATGCAATGAAGTTGCTTAATATGCAATGTTCCACACTCATCAATAGTTATATATGTAATGTTATTATTCGTAGAAGAACTTGATAGGATTTTTGAAAAAAACTCATGTAGAACCTCCGTACTTAAAGGTCATGATTACGTTTTAGAAATATTGTGTGGACTTGGGGACAAGTGATATGATCAATTTCGAATGGACCCCCATGTGTTTATTTTGTTTTGTGACGAACTAAAAAGTAGAGGGAATTTGACAAACTCTAGGTATGTGACAGTTCAAGAACAAGTAGCTATTTTTTTAATGATTATATTTCACAATGAGAGAGTCTGTTTGGTAGCAGAGAGATTCCAACATTCAGGTCACACTATTTCCACATACTTTCATCGTGTCTTGAACATAGTTTGTCGACTTGGAGTGCACATTATCAGACCTCCTGATNAAACGAAGGTATATAGGAATTCAAAAAGGAGTTATCCAAAGAATATGACTTTTTTAATCACAACTCCTCTTTTGGAAATCAATTGGCTCACTATCTTCATTTCTCTTTCTTTCCCCATTTTTTTCATTGCCTTTTCACAAATTCTTCTTTTATTTTCTTTCTCTATTCACTTCCTTTATTTCTTGCTTTCTTTTCTTGCTCTCCATCAATGACAACAATAAGCTCAAATACTCATCATCCACTTTTCCTCCACTTTTATTTGTTTTTCTTCTCTTTTCTTATATCCACAATTTACAATTTACAACGTAAACAATATCACTCTCGGGATAACCAAGGTAAAATAAAAAACATTTATGCATGGCTTGGTTAAACATGTGGCTATGAAATGAAATTTACATTCAAGCTCAATCACGGCTTCTCGGGATGATGTCAAGAAAGAATAGGTGAAGACTTAAATTAATTCAATGATGGCCTAAGATCATTTCTCAAAATTACATGGGAAGGTACTCTTTTGCATCGAGATATAATCAACTAACTACCTCCTTTACACTAACCAAAAAAAATATAATAAAAATATTGAAAGAGATTGAATTTTAAAGAATAGTCTTTTGAATAAATCTAATGTAAGCCTCCAACAAAGAATGACACAAAAACTCACAAGGGTAATACATTCATCTCAACTGTGTATGTAAAGCATTTTAAGATGTGAATCTCATTCAATAAATTGCAAAAATTAGCATGCTCATGGTGTACTTGAGTTGAGTTCCAAATGAAAACAAGTACATGATACTTAAACTTAGAATAAACTCCTGTAATTTGCTAACCTACCAATAACTCAAGGTTTAAGTCAAATAATCATAAATCTCAGGCTAAGTAAACGAAAATAATACAATCCAAATCGGATGCTTTTTTTCCAATTCTTTTTCAATTTTTTTTCAAAATTTTAAATTTTGTTTTCATTTTTTATCTATAGCATGGTGCTTTACCCCCCAACTTAAATTATGCATTGTCCCCAAGGAGAAATAAATACCAGGCTTCTAATGGGCTTAGGATTCCTATGTTCAACCCAGAATAATATCCTATAGCCTGTTAATAATAAGTCAGTCTACTAAAGACTTATTATTGATCTCTTGATCCTTATCTCAAAATTATATTCAAGCTCCTTATTATTATATGCTTAATAATCTCCCCACGTTTAAGATTACAGATATCCATCAATGAAATAAATTACTGACAATTATATTTAATTGAATTCTTTTATTTCTTGAGACCTTACCCCTCAACTTATTTGTCATGTCGGATAATTAAATCCACCTGCAGGGTTTGACATGAGCAAAACTTATAAGTTTCCTCAAGAGGATATCATCAACCCATTTAAATATTAGGACGTGGTTTCCTTTAATATTTAATTTCCACCATACAAACAATATTTTCTCTTAATTCACCAAGCTTATTGACTCAATATGAATCGCATCATTTGATGAATTAAAGTGACAAACATTATATGTACATGAAAATTAAATATTTTGGGATTAAGAGCATAAGCAATCATAATAATTATGAGATATTTATTATCTTATTGAATCAGAAAAAAATAATAACTTCAACATGGGTCTGTTTAATACACAAAGTGTACTAGTGCAATAATCCGATACATCAAATAGTCTCCTACAGTCAAGACATACTATGTCAAAATATTACACTACAATCATGCCAATAGTGTGTCAAATTCCATCTAGGATTGTGAACATATACTCATATTATACAAGAATCCGATAATCTGGTCTTCTGTGTATAAGTCAATCTCTACACACCAGATTATCTACACTGTAAAATAGAAGACACAAATGCATACCATATATTAAATATAACGCAAATATTTTTCCCATATAAATTCTCAATAAAATGGAAAGAATAATTTTTTATTAATTAATAAAACAAGTTTCACTACAAAAAGCAAACTTTTAGTATACTACTCTCACTTTCTTCCCCATTGACCTTGATCACTTGATGGGGTGCTTTATGCCTACCCTTTCCAACCTATCACCTTGAATCAAGCCGAACTCCATTAATTATCAATTTGAATCCATTTTTCCAAAAATTCATTAAATTGGATGCAATGAAGTTGCTTAATATGCAATGTTCCACACTCATCAATAGTTATATATGTAATGTTATTATTCGTAGAAGAACTTGATAGGATTTTTGAAAAAAACTCATGTAGAACCTCCGTACTTAAAGGTCATGATTACGTTTTAGAAATATTGTGTGGACTTGAGGACCAGTGATATGATCAATTTCGAATGGACCCCCATGTGTCTATTTTGTTTTGTGACGAACTAAAAAGTAGAGGGAATTTGACAAACTCTAGGTATGTGACAGTTCAAGAACAAGTAGCTATTTTTTTAATGATTATATTTCACAATGAGAGAGTCTGTTTGGTAGCAGAGAGATTCCAACATTCAGGTCACACTATTTCCACATACTTTCATTGTGTCTTGAACATAGTTTGTCGACTTGGAGTTCNCTCTTAATTCACCAAGCTTATTGACTCAATATGAATCGCATCATTTGATGAATTAAAGTGACAAACATTATATGTACATGAAAATTAAATATTTTGGGATTAAGAGCATAAGCAATCATAATAATTATAAGATATTTATTATCTTATTGAATCAGAAAAAAATAATAACTTCAACATGGGTCTGTTTAATACAAAAAGTGTACTAGTGCAATAATCCGAGACACCNCTATTATGTTTTAGAATTGTGTTGGTGCTATAGATGGAACTCATGTTGACGCACGTGTACCAGTGAGTAAGCAAATCCCATATTGTGGTAAGAAAGTTGAACCAACACAAAATGTTATGTGTGCATGTTCATTCGACATGCGATTCACATTTGTTATAAGTGGTTAGGAAGGAACTGCTAATGACTCGAGAGTATTTATTGAGTCCATTAACAATCCATAAAATAATTTCCTAATGCCTGAAGGAGGTAATATTCTTCGTTGTAACCTTCATTTACATTCTTAGAATTTATAACTTACCACTTAATTTATAAGTGTACCATTTGACAGATAAATATTATGTTGNAGATTATCTACACTGTAAAATAGAAGACACAAATGCATACCATATATTAAATATAATGCAAATATTTTTCCCATATAGATTCTCAATAAAATGGAAAGAATAAATTTTTATTAATTAATAAAACAAGTTTCAATACAAAAAGCAAACTTTTAGTATACTACTCTCACTTTCTTCCCCATTGACCTTGATCACTTGATGGGGTGCTTTATGCTTACCCTTTCCAACCTATCACCTTGAATCAAGCCGAACTCCATTAATTATCAATTTGAATCCATTTTTCCAAAAATTCATTAAATTGGATGCAATGAAGTTGCTTAATATGCAATGTTCCACACTCATCAATAGTTATATATGTAATGTTATTATTCGTAGAAGAACTTGATAGGATTTTTGAAAAAAACTCATGTAGAACCTCCGTACTTAAAGGTCATGATTACGTTTTAGAAATATTGTGTGGACTTGGGGACAAGTGATATGATCAATTTCGAATGGACCCCCATGTGTTTATTTTGTTTTGTGACGAACTAAAAAGTAGAGGGAATTTGACAAACTCTAGGTATGTGACAGTTCAAGAACAAGTAGCTATTTTTTTAATGATTATATTTCANTTTAAGACTTTAACTAATAAACTAATTAGGATATTACATGGGTCAATAATTCTAAACCCATTAAAACTCTAATTACAAACTAATACCAAATAAATAAGGAACAAAACACTTGCAGAGTTTCAAATTCCAACAGCCTCCCTTGAACCAAACTCTTCAATCTTGATTGTCCCCATCATCTGCTTAAGCTTCATGAATGCATCGGATTTAAGTGGCTTGGTAAAAATATCTGCAATTTGATCCTCAGATTGACAAAACAAAATATCAATCTTGCCATCAATAACCAAGTCAAAAATATAATGGTACTTCACATGAATATGTTTGGTCCTTCCATGAAAAACTAGATTCTTTGACAAAGCCATAGCTGACTTGTTATCACAAAAAATCTTTGAAGGAGTTTTTTGTTCATGTTGCAAAAATCCAAGCATATGACGCAACCACACTGCCTGTGTAGCACTAATAGTGGCTGAATTATACTTTGCTTCAGCAGTAGATAAGGGAACACTTGTTGTTTCTTTGAAGACTAGGAAAAAATTCCTGAACCAATTTAAAAATAATACCCTGAAGTACTTTTGGCTTTTTCCACATCACCTCCCCAATCACTATATATATACCCTACAAATTCACAAGGACTAGTAAGAGAATAAAAAACACCATCACTCAGGGTACCTTTAACATACCTCAAAATATTTTTTGTCAATTACAAGTGGGATTGACGTGAAAACTCTATGTACCAGCTGATAAGTTCAACTCCAAAAACAATATGAGGTCTAGTGAAAGTCAAATAACATAAACTTCCCACCAACCGTTTGAAATATGTGGGATTCACCAACTCACCATTCCCAACTTTACCAAATTTCATTCTTTCTTCAACTAGAGTCAATATAAGATTACAAGATTCCATTCTAAATCATTAAGGATATCCCTAACATACTTCTGTCCGGAAATAAAAATCTCACTGTCTATCTGATTAACTTCAATCCCAAGAAAATATGACATCAAACTCATATAAGTCATCTCAAATTGAGAAATCATTGCCTCTGTGAATTTCTCAATCATCTTCAAATTATTCCCTGTAAAAATAAGATCACCCACATACAAACACACAATAATAATATCTCCATGGGAATTAGTTTTTACATACAAAGTATGTTCATAGGGACATCTCTAAAAATCATTCTCCACAAAATAAGAATCAATCCGAGTATACCAAACTCTAGGGGCTTGTTTAAGCCCGTACAAAGTCTTTTTCAATTTATAAACTTTATTTTCCTCACCTTTATTCACATAACCAATAAGCTACTCAACATAAACTTCCTCCTCAAGAACATTATTCAAGAAATCAGATTTTACATCCATTTGAAATATCTTCCAAAAATTTTTAGCAGCAAGTAACATAATCTTACGAATAGTATCAATCCTAGGAACAGGTGCAAAAACCTCAAGATAATCAATACCTTGTTTTTGTTTGTAACCCTTGGCTACTAACCTCGCTTTGAAGCTATCCACCTCTCTGTTTGGCTTGTATTTGGTCTTGTACACTCATTTAACTCCAAATAGCTTTTTTCCCCTTGGGAAGAGAAATAAGCTCCCATTTATTATTTTTCTCAATGGCATGAATTTCTTCAACAATTCCGTTCACCCAGTCACTAAAAAAAACAGGATTACAATCTGCATATAAAGCAAAATTTATCAAATCCTCATCTAAAGGATCATTGTCAGTACCAATAATGTAATCCTCCAATCTAGCTAGCATGTGTCATTCACGTTGTGAACGCCTAGATTACTCTGGCTGTGGGGATTGAACAACTGGGAACTGTTCAATTGGCTGATCACCAACTGAATCATCAACATCAAAATGAATAAGTGTGGCTGACTTGTCTTCCTTTTGGGACCAATCTCAAACACATTGCTCATCAAAAGTGACATCCCTACTAATAATTACTTTTCCTATGATGGGATTATAAAACTTGTACCCTTTGTAACTGAACTATACCCAATAAAAATACACTTTTCAGCTTTATCCTCGAGCTTTTTCCTAAGTGGATCAGGAACATGGTCATAGGAAATACAACCAAACACCCTCAAGTGATGAATACCAGACTTCTGACCACTCCAAATCTCATTGGGAGTTTTTTCCTAAAACTTTTNATCAGGAACATGGTCATAGGAAATACAACCAAACACCCTCAAGTGATGAATACCAGGCTTCTGACCACTCCAAATCTCATTGGGAGTTTTTTCCTAAAACTTTTGGTAGGGGGATATGTTATCATCATTGCTCTCTGCAATTTTAGCATGATAATTCTTATTATCAGGTCTCCTTAATTTGTTGCAGTCCTTTTTATAGTGCTCTAATTTTTCACAATAGTAGCACTTTATCTTGAATTTATCACGTTGTTCACTCAAATTTTTACCTTTGTATTTTTGCCATGTATCTTGGTTATTTTAATGTTGATACCTCTGATTTGATTAGGATTTGTTATAGGACTCATCCTTCTCTTTCTTGAAACTTGTCTAAGTTTGCAAGACTTCTTCATCTAAAATCTCAGTCTTTTCATTCAATCTTTGTTCATGGACTTGCAGGGAACCCATAATCTCATCAACTATGAGGGAATCAAGATCTTTTGACTCCATAATAGCTGTGACAATATACTCGAACCTCATTGATAAGGTCAGAATAATTTTCTCCATAACTTGGAGATCTTTCACATCCTTGTCATTGGCTTTCATCTGATTGACAATAACCAACGTTCACGAAAAATAATTAGTTATACTCTCTGATTTTTTCATCTAAAGAAGCTCAAACTGCTTGGGTAGGGTCTACAACGGTACCTTTTTCTACTTATCTTGTCCAATATAACAATTGATCAAGACATCCCATGTCGCCCTTGCTAGCGAAACATGAGTAGTCTTGTCATAAATTGACGAATCAATTGCTCCATAAATATACATCAATGCTTTACTGTCTTTCTTCTAATTAATTACCAATTCATCCTTTTGTACTTTTGTGTAAGTTGGTATATCTCCAAGATCTCTAAACTCGTTTGTCATAATATCTGAAAAATTCATAACCATGAAAAACAACTCCATCTGTGTTTTATGTTGAAAATTTGACCCCCCCCGGTCAAATTTTTCAACTAGGTATTGAACGAACTCGTTCCTATTTTCCATCTTTGAAATTGACTCTGATACTAGATGTAGGATCTCAAAATAATATAAAGTAGTCAAATATCTAACACACAAAAATTTAATCAAAGCCCAAGAAAATAAAACAAGAAATCAAGAAACAAAAGAACTGAAAAAATGAAGAAAAAAACGGCGTCAAAGGTTCACACCAAAAAGAGAACAATCTTCCAAATCAAAGGTTCTGTAGAAAATTTTTTGATTACACATTAAAAGGAAGACTTTAAGACTTTAACTAATAAACAAATTCTAACTAATTAGGATATTACATGGGTCAATAATTCTAAACCCATTTAAAACTGTAATTACAAACTAATACTAAGTAAATAAGGAATAAAACACTTGGAGAGTTTGGGTCAAACTCCAACAGTTGAGATAAAAGTATCAATAAACTAAGAAAATTAGTGCAGTGATCTTTCCAGTTCCCGCCAGCCGCAGTATCAGAATTGAGCAACTTACCTAGAGAGCCTTTTCAGCTTNTAAAAGTATCAATAAACTAAGAAAATTAGTGCAGTGATCTTTCCAGTTCCCGCCAGTCGCAGTATCAGAATTGAGCAACTTACCTAGAGAGCCTTTTCAGCATTTGTTTTTGTGATTACTCCTATTGGTGCATTTGTAGCCAATATCATTGGGATGACCAATAAATCAATAGGAAGTCTCTTTATGAATCTCTTATAGAACAAATTACTGTAACAAATATCAACTTCAAAAAGTAAATGTCATAATATCAGAGAGGGAGAGAGAGAAATCATAACAAGATCATATTGTATGATCAATCACAATGCATACAATAAGGTTAAATTCTTAAAGAAACGACACACGTAATAAATTTTAACCAGCATATACCAAATTAAGAACTAGATATGAAATTGTCCATGCAGAAAGTTATTTTATCTTACAGAAGCCTCCCAAAAGATCTTTAATCATGTCTCTCCAAGAAACAATGCCAAAAAGGAAAGAAACAACAACCGCTATAATCAAAATCTTAACCAACAAAAAAGATTGTATGCGTTCATTTAGGGAGTCACTCATTACAAAATAATTGTGTAATTTTTGCATGTTTTTCATAAAAACATCTATCATCTAGAACTACATGCATCTATTAATCTAATATAACAAATAGGTAGTAAGAAGTCAACAGTCACTAACAGCTCTTATTCCATTTGATGCAATGAGAGCCACTTCAACAATAAATATTTTGACTTATTGAAGATAGATGCTCAAAAGAATAAAGGTTGAAAATAAAATTGAATTGTATGTGACAATAAAGATTAATGCAAATGAGCAGGCAATACTTCGAAGAGTTCTGGATATTCCAAGTACCTTGTCCTATATTACGGTTTGATGCAATACAAGCAAGAGAGCTTCACTTTTGTATTAATGAACTTGGAAATCTAAAAAAATGCAAACAAACTATGTAGAAATGCAAGGAAGGTGCTAACGCAACTCATAATACAAAACTAAAGTTAAACCAACTCGTGTTAGACGAGTTCCTTATTCAAGAGAATGCTCCACAGTTTCATTATCTTTTCCATGTATTTGGCATCAAAATTACTGTTAGCATTTTCTTTCAAACAAATTTTCTTTTGTTGTCAAAGATTTGGACATGCCATCTACAAGTAAAGTTTGATCTTAGGAGGTGCATTTAGATTCCAGATAAAAAGACNCAAAATTACTGTTAGCATTTTCTTTCAAACAAATTTTCTTTTGTTGTCAAAGATTTTGTACATGCCATCTACAAGTAAAGTTTGATCTTAGGAGGTGCATTTAGATTCCAGATAAAAAGACCACAAGTTTTATGGAACTACCATAAGATATCTATTTCCTTTTACTCTTCTTCACCTTGCATTCTAGAAAAATATATCCAACTTTATTGCAAATATTTCTTTGTAATTATAGGTCCATACTCTAATATCTTCTTATTGCAGCTTAGCAACAAATTGGAAAGAATGATAGTCTTCTCTAAAGTTGAGACGAAAGGAGTAATCTCTTCCTTCTTCCATTCCCATGCTCACCAATTTATCATACCATCCATTTTGTCAACTTTGTAATCATCTAGTTTTCAGATAGCATGGAAATTTGACTAAGATAGGATCCATTTATCTGTCCAAAATTAACATGCATGGCATCAAGAACTTACACTTGAGAGCTTTTTCCAGTTTCATTAACAATATAAATGAACATAAGCTTTAACAACAAGCNATGCTCACCAATTTATCATACCATCCATTTTGTCAACTTTGTAATCATCTAGTTTTTAGATAGCATAGAAATTTGACTAAGATAGGATCCATTTATCTGTCCAAAATTAACATGCATGGCATCAAGAACTTACACTTTAGAGATCTTTCCAGTTTCATTAACAGTATAAATGAACATAAGCTTTAACAACAAGCGAATATACCAGCCTTTTTGAAAACATAAAAAAAATATCATTAACAAGAAGAATTTTTTGATGGTGTGTAACTCATACTCATGGAATTAATTTTACAAACACAAGCTACTATGCAAAAGACGTAAAGGGAAATTAGATTCAAATAGCATATAAAACTTCATAAGACAACAACCAACCAAAAGTATCTTGCTAAAGATGGAATAGACCCGTCTTGTAGCTTGTTAAGGGAATCAAGAAGAACGAAGAAACTTTGTGGCTGCGCTAATCGGTGATGAAGAAAATGGGTCAAGTGAATACCCCACATGAAGTAATGAATAAAACATGGAATTTAAGATTTTAATAAACACAGTAATGAAAAATTATTTTTTCTAATACAGTTATTAGCCATCCAACTCCCACATCATCCAAGATATTTTAAGTATTAAACCATTATAACAATGATCAACACAAGAATCATGTAATCAATTCTCAACAATATTGACTAGTTACAAGCAGATAATCATGCATGGTAAAAAAAACTATTCAAGCCCAAATGAAACAATGATATAGTTACATAATGATGGACTGGCCATGGCCTGATAAAAGAAAAACATGGCCTGTAAGAATTCTTAAAAGTTTTCATATGGCATGTATATTCTAGCATATGCTTCGATGGACAAGTTAAAAAAAGCCCCCAAATAGTTCAAATAAATGACTTTACTAATCCTAAGGAACATAAAGTTAGATTGGAGCTAGTAAAAACAATTTCAAGTAGAACAACGCATCCTCACCATTTGAAGTGAAAAAATTATGCAAATATGTAGAAAAGCATCACACCGAAAGCCAAATAGTGCCAATAGAAATAGAGAATAAATGTCTTAACCAACATCATAAAGTTAAGGTTATGAGAGTATTTTGCTCATGCAACTTTACTTGGTTTTCCAAGCTTAGTGTACCATAAAACTGTAACGCCCCAAAATCCCCCTTGGACGGCATTATTATCTAAAACCATTTACATGATGAGAGCAACTAGATGAACTTCGTAACTAAAGAGAATTTCATCAATCATCCACAATATATACAACATCATCCAAAAGAATATGCCCAATTATGACAATTACATCCCAAAAATTAACTGTTATCTTGCAGCGAAATAACAAAAATATTAGACTTCACATTGTCTCAAAATGAATTTTCTAGTCTAGAACATAAAAGAATATAGTTCTAAACATCCACCTCGGAATCCACGTTCCCATCTATTGGAGCTTCCCAATGTATTGGCTCATCAACTCCGAGCTCTTCCTCTAGACTATAATATGAAAAAAAGATATTATTTGTAGGAGGTAAGCACTGAGCTCTGTAGAAAAATCCTCCCAAAATCGAACAAGGTTTCAAAAGCATATAAAACGGTTGGTCTCATTTTACAAATATCATATATAGCTTTTGAAGGAAAACAGAGACATTTCAATGGATGTCAAGTTTACACAATAGCAATAATTAAATTAAAAAGTAAAACCAATTCTCAAAAATAACAATTTCCAACAAGTTACCATTTCCACAATAACCAATTCCATCATAAACTCCTTTCCACAATAAATCATAACCAACCATTTGCATAATAAACAATAGCCCACAATGTATATCAAACCACAACTGGTATTTGTATCTACTTCTATCCCAGGTATGATATATGACATCCTATAAATAAACACATCGAGAATATCCTGGCCCACACACACACACTCAATCCTTGCAAGGATATCCAACTTTAGGAAGGGCATATACCAATGCATTGGCAGTGACGAATCCAATTCAGGAATAGTATACTAACCCTCAGCCTCGGTACCACGTGAGTGAATAGCAGTTTGGTCCTCGTAAAACACCAACCCCACTACGAGTGATAGGAAAAATTCAAACCCTCACGGAGTAAGAAACGCATCTACCCACTCTACGATACCCTGTCAATGACCACCCATGGTCATCCAAACATCCACAAGAGATACAATATTCAACCATTTCTCCAATCCCAAGTAAAATCCAAAATTCTCAATTTTTACATGTATTATTCCAATAGCACCATTTAAGAAAATATGCAAGAGATCACAATAAAATACCATTTTATTGTTCAATATCAAGCACTAGAGTTTAGAAATCAAGAACAAAGAAAAAATCAATTTTCCTTGAAAACTAGGGTTTTGAGACAAGAAAAAAAGATTTCATGGCTATCTAACCATAGTTTTGTTTAAAACATGGTAATATTTGCAAGAATATCAAGAATCAAAGATTTCCTAATATATAAATAGGATTTAGAGTCAAAACATACATATATATAAATCTAGCCTCAATGGAAAAGAATAGGAAGAAACCCCAACCTTTCTTCTTCCTTGGTGTTCTTGAAAAACTAGAAATTTTGATCCTCTTCAATGTGCAAATCTCTCTTGATCTTGTGTTTTTTTCCCTTATTTGTTCCTCTCTAAGCCTCTGTAGGGTTATAAATGTTGAAATGGGGCTAATGCAGGTTGAAATGGGGCTAATAAAGGTGTTCTTAAGTATTTATAGTGGAATAAATGGTCTCCTATGCGCGATTTTGAAACCCAGATTTCGTAACTCATGTTCGAACGTCATTTTGGCGTTCGAACGTCATTTGCTCCCAGTACTTTTGTTTTTTCCATCTAACAAAAGTACTAGAACACACTGTCATTCGAACGGACTTTCACATTCGAACGGACTTCCTATATCTGCTGAAACCTCCAGTGAAGTTTTGGCCTATTTATAGGTCGATTTGAAAATTTTTTGTGAAATACACTTTTGTAGCGCTGAAAGTCTACTATCTACAAAAAAAAGTTCAGCTCAAATGGACATCAGGGTAAAAATTTATGGTCTAAATACTAGGCAGTGTCCAAAATCCTTTCTACCCAAATTTTATCAAAAATGTGTTTGAACTCCGAAATTCTTCCAAACTTCTACAACATACCTTTTTACCTCAACTAACATTTTTATTTCTACTCTTACAATTCTCATAGTTCATGCGTACATCGTCACATATATTAGCATTTCAAAGCATAATTACGTTGCTATATAAAGATAAGAATGCGGGGGTTTACAATCCACCTCCCTTAAAGAAAGTTTCGTCCTCAAAACTTACGTTATGTAGAGAAAAAATGAGAGTAATTCTCTCTCATCTCCAACNTACGTTATGTAGAGAAAAAATGAGAGTACTTCTCTCTCATCTCCAGCTCTGGTTCCTAAGTAGCTTGCTCCACCCCATGATGTTGCCACAAGACTTTCACCAGTTCGATGACTTTATTGCGAAGCACCTTGGTATCGAGAATCTCCACCGGTTGTTCTTCATATGTTGCTCCATCTTGAATTTCTATATCCTCCAAATCCACGACATGCGTTGTATCTGATTGACACTTTCTTAACATTAACACATGGAACACGTCATGTACCCCTGACAACTGAGCTGGTAACCAAAGTTGATATGCCACTNACTTTCTTAACATTAACACATGGAACACGTCATGTACCCCTGACAACTGAGCTGGTAACCAAAGTTGATACGCCATTTTGCCCACCGTTTCGATCACTTCAAATGGTCTGATGTACCTTGGAGCTAATTTTCCCTTCTTGTCAAATCTAAACACTCCCTTTTTGGGCAAAACCTTGAGGAACACATAGTCCCCCTCTTAGAATTCCAATGGTCTTCATCTTCTATCTGCATAGCTTTTTGGTCTACTTTGTGCCGTNGTCTCCTATGCGCGATTTTGAAACCCAGATTTCGTAACTCATGTTCGAACGTCATTTTGGCGTTCGAACGTCATTTGCTCCCAGTACTTTTGTTTTTTCCATCTAACAAAAGTACTAGAACACACTGTCATTCGAACGGACTTTCACATTCGAACGGACTTCCTATATCTGCTGAAACCTCCAGTGAAGTTTTGGCCTATTTATAGGTCGATTTGAAAATTTTTTGTGAAATACACTTTTGTAGCGCTGAAAGTCTACTATCTACAAAAAAAAGTTCAGCTCAAATGGACATCAGGGTAAAAATTTATGGTCTAAATACTAGGCAGTGTCCAAAATCCTTTCTACCCAAATTTTATCAAAAATGTGTTTGAACTCCGAAATTCTTCCAAACTTCTACAACATACCTTTTTACCTCAACTAACATTTTTATTTCTACTCTTACAATTCTCATAGTTCATGCGTACATCGTCACATATATTAGCATTTCAAAGCATAATTACGTTGCTATATAAAGATAAGAATGCGGGGGTTTACAATCCATCTCCCTTAAAGAAAGTTTCGTCCTCAAAACTTACGTCATGTAGAGAAAAAATGAGAGTACTTCTCTCTCATCTCCAGCTCTGGTTCCTAAGTAGCTTGCTCCACCCCATGATGTTGCCACAAGACTTTCACCAGTTCGATGACTTTATTGCGAAGCACCTTGGTATCGAGAATCTCCACCGGTTGTTCTTCATATGTTGCTCCATCTTGAATTTCTATATCCTCCAAATCCACGACATGCGTTGTATCTGATTGACACTTTCTTAACATTAACACATTGAACACGTCATGTACCCCTGACAACTGAGCTGGTAACCAAAGTTGATACGCCATTTTGCCCACCGTTTCGATCACTTCAAATGGTCTGATGTACCTTGGAGCTAATTTTCCCTTCTTGTCAAATCTAAACACTCCCTTTTTGGGCAAAACCTTGAGGAACACATAGTCCCCCTCTTAGAATTCCAATGGTCTTCATCTTCTATCTGCATAGCTTTTCGGTCTACTTTGTGCCGTGCGTAGTCTCTCCTGGATGAGTTGAATTTTCTTCGTAGTCTCCCTAACAATTTTTGACTCAAACAAGCTACTCTCTCCAACTTCCAACCAATAAGTCAGGGACCTACATCGTCTTCCATACAATGCCTCATACGGTGCCAGCCAATGCTAGATTGAAAACTGTTGTTATATGTAAATTCCACCAATGACAAATGATCACTCCAACTTCCCTTTGAAGTTCAACACACAAGCACGTAACATGTCATCCAAAATCTGTATCACCCTCTCGAATTGGCCATCTGTTTGAGGATGAAAGGTTGTGCTAAAGTGTAACTCTGTCCCGATAGCTCGTTGTAGACTTTACCCGAATTGTGCTACAAATCGAGAATCACGATCCGACACGATAGAGAATGAAACTCCATGTAATCTAAAAATCTTACGGATATGAAGCTTGCTCAAGGTCTCTAAGGAGTCAGTGGTCTTCATACTCAAGAAATGAGCGGACTTGGTGAGTCTATCAACAATGACCCATACAACATTATGCCCTCGTGAAGTCCGAGGAAAACCAGACATGAAATTCATGGTGATGTGATCCCACTTCCACTCTAAGATGGGCAAGGACTGTAGTACTCCTCCGGGCTTTTGATGCTCCACCTTCACTTGCTGACACACCGCGCACTTTGCAACGCACTTAGCCACGTCTTGTTTCATCCCTTTCCACCAATATTGATGCTTCATGTCTTTATACATCTTGGTATTACCCAGATGTATGGAAAATTTTGAACAATGGCACTCACCCAATACTTCTACCCTTACTTGGTCATTGTTTGGTACACATAGTCGTCCACGATATTGTAACTCATCATTATGTATTGACCAATTGTCAATCATCTCATTTCTCTCCAATCTACCCTGGATATCTCCTAACTTGGTATCTAATCGTTTCAACTCCACAATCTTTTGTCAGAGAATTGGTTGAGCTACAAGATTAAATAAGCATGGTCGATCCTTTAATAGATCAAACTACNTCTAATCGTTTCAACTCCACAATCTTTTGTCAGAGAATTGGTTGAGCTACAAGATTAAATAAGCATGGTCGATCCTCTTGTCCATCCTCTAATAGATCAAAATACTCCAAAACATCAATCATCTTCCACCTATGAACAACAAGAACATTGATTTCACCTCGAGACTTTCTGCTAAGTGCATCTGCTACTACATTAGCCTTCCCCAGATGATAGTTGAGTGTGAAATCGTAGTCTTCTAGATATTCAATCCACCTTCTTTGTCGAATANAGATGATAGTTGAGTGTGAAATCGTAGTCTTCTAGATATTCAATCCACCTTCTTTGCCGAATATTCAAGTCTTTCTCTTATGATCTGAAAACACTTGAAAATTTTCTCTATAAAGGTAACACCTCTAAAACTTAAGAGAANAAGTCTTTCTGTGTGAAGATATACTTGAGGCTCTTATGATCTAAAAACACTTGAAAATTTTCTCTATAAAGGTAACACCTCTACAACTTAAGAGAAAAAACCACAGCGGCAAGCTCCAAATCATGAGTGGGATAGTTCTGCTCATGCATCTTGAGTTTCCTTGAGCCATAAGCAACTACATTACCTCATTGCATTAACATACATCCCAAGCCTCGTAACGAAGCATCTGTATACACATTGTATCCCTCCTTACTGCTCGNCACAGCGGCAAGCTCCAAGTCATGAGTGGGATAGTTCTACTCATGAATCTTGAGTTTCCTTGAGCCATAAGCAACTATATTACCTCATTGCATTAACATACATCCCAAGCCCCGTAACGAAGCATCTGTATACACATCGTATCCCTCCTTACTGCTTGNTTCCTTGAGCCATAAGCAACTATATTACCTCATTGCATTAACATACATCCCAAGCCCCGTAACGAAGCATCTGTATACACATTGTATCCCTCCTTACTGCTTGGAATAATGAGGACAGGTGTTGTTGTCAACTTATCCTTCAAGGTACAAAAGGCTAGTTCACACACTTGAGTCCACAAGAATTTTTCTCCCTTCTTCGTAAGGCGTGTCATTGGCATCGCTATCTTAGAGAACCCTTCCATAAACCTCTGGTTGTAGCCTGCTAATCCCAGAAAACTATGTACTTTGGTCACATTCCTCGGTGGTTCCCACTTCATCACTGCTTTAGTCTTTGCAGGGTCAATAGTTATCCCTTGTTCGGACACAACATAACCAAGGAATTTCCCTTCTTTTATCCAAAAATCACATTTACTAACTTAGGCTTTCTCAATGTCTATAGCACTACCGAAAGATGGTTTTCATGTTCCCCTTGTGTCCGTGAATAGATTAGCATGTCATCAATAAACACAATGACAAACTGATCTAGATACTGCTGGAATACCCTGTGCATCAAATCCATGAAGGCTGCAGGAGCATTAGTCAGTCCGAACGGCATTACCGTATATTCGAAATGACCATACCAGGTATGAAAAACTGTCTTAGGAATATCTTCTTCCTTGATCCGCAGTTAATGGTACCCTGTGCGAAGATCAATCTTGGAGTATACTTAGAACCCCTCAATTGATCGTATAAATCATCAATTCGTGGCAAGGGATATTTATTCTTCACTGTCACTCGATTCAACCTTTGGTAGTCCATGCATAATCAAAATGTTTCATCATGCTTCTTTACAAAGAAGACCGAGGCTCCCCAAGGTGAAGTGCTTAAATGAATAAACCCAATAGTCAAGAGATGGTTCAACTGCTTCCTTAGCTCCTTTAACTCCAAAGGTGTCATCCGATAAGGAGCAATGGATATGAGTTCGATTCTCGGATAGAGATCAATCTTAAACTCATTCTCGCTTTGTGGGGGTAACCCGGGTAGTTCATCTGGGAAGATATCCGAAAACTCCGACGCTATCAATACCACATTCGATTGGAATTTATCACGATCATCACCTATCAAGCTAGCTAAGAAACTCAAATGGCTCCCTACCTTAGCTTTCAAGAATCTACTAACCGTAGTAGGAAATGGGTGGGAATAATTCCAATCAATGATGAAACTGAAAACTACCCCACCCAATAATCAGAATAAAATCCGCTTGCGAAAACAATCCCTTACCGCACGTAAACTGGACAACATGTTCATCCCAAATATTATGTCATACCCCCTTCATGTCTAATGCAACCAAATATACAATCAATTCTTGCTCCCCAATACGAAGCACACAACCTCTACACACCCTTCTAGTATCTAACCGTTTTCCCATAGTCATGTCAATACTCATGGTATGTTCTAACTTCTCAAATTTCAATCCCAAATTAAGAGCATATATAGTGCGTATGAATGAATGAGATGCACCAGGATCAAATAAAATTCGGGCCCAAGAATTATAAAGAAGAACGATACCTTCCACAACTGCATTAGAAGCGTCTTCTTCCGGTTGGGTCAAAGCAAACACTCTTCCCTGATTGGCACTGCCTAGGGCTAGAGCTCCTAATTATCTCTACTATAGTGGCTTCTGTAGTGGTGGTTTGTTTGCATTTACTTGTCCTACTGCTTGATTGGTCTTTGTTGAAAACGATGGGCAGTTATTTTTAAAGTGCCCGAAACCTCTGCATACGAAGCATTGACGCTGGTCAGTGCTTGCTCTATTCTGAGTGACCCCATCTCCTCAAACTGTCTAAAGTCTCTGTCCAACCACCTGGTCTGGGCGACGGTATGGTGCCGCCCTCTGCACTCCACTGCTGCTAGTACCCGTCCGGATTGGACCTCCCCTCGCGAAGTTCTGTCGCCGCTGGTTGTCCTCCATATCTTTCTCCACCAATGCAGCTTTAGCAACAAGATCTCCATAGTCTCAGATCTTATGAGCCACAAGCTTCTCCCTGATAGCAGACCTCAAGCCTTGCTCAAAGCATTTGCCCCTCCTGGCGTTGGTAGATATGAACTCCATGGCATAGCGAGATAGCTCATCAAACTTCCTCTCATAATCCATCACTGTCATACTACCCTATCGTAGAGCGAGAAAATCTGCACTCATCTTGTCCCTGACCGATTCATGAAAATACTTGNGACAGGTGTCATGAGGAGAATGGAGGCTTCCTCTACATACATTTATATTTTGGGAGATATTACTCGCATGTTTGCTACCCATTTTTGAATTTTCTTTAATGACTCTTATTTTTTTGAAAAATGCTACAACTTCTGAATAATATAAATAGCGTAGGGATCTGAAGATGAGAGACTCTTCTGGTGATTGTTNTGTCTTGGAAGATCTGATCAAACTCTTCCCAAGTAAGAGCATCTGTGTTCCTTGTTCTCTTCACCAAGTCCCACCCATGATCTCTCCCCCTCTAACAGGTATGTAGCCAAGCCAAGCCNCTTGTCCCTGACCGATTCATGAAAATACTTGTCTTGGAAGATCTGATCAAACTCTTCCCAAGTAAGAGCATCTGTGTTCCTTGTTTTCTTCACCAAGTCCCACCAATGATCTGTCTCCCCCTCTAACAGGTATGTAGCCAAGCCAAGTCGTAAATCCTCAACAACTCCCATGCCATCACACATCTTCCTCACTCGGCGAATCCACTTATCCGCATGCAAGGGGTGAGAGCTTCCTTGAAAAGTAGGTGGGTGTTGCCTAAAAAATTCTCGAAAAATTATCATCCTTCGATTTTCGTCCCCGTTGGCCGATTCTTGAGCTAAGGGATGAACCCCACCATTATGGTTGTTGTTTCCATTCTGGTGTTGTACCAGTGTGGTTAGCTCTCTTAGGCATTGGTATATGCCATTCATAGCATTTGGAGGAGGTGGTGGTGGTGGGTTTGCTTAGCCACCATGTCCCCGTCCATGTCCACATCTACCGTTCATCCTACACATCAATTCACAATTTAGTTTCCTTGATGTACAAGACATCCTAACTTATCATTTTAATTTAAAGCATAAGGCTTGTATAAAGATTAAATCAACAATTTCCTTCAACCTAATCCTACATCTCTAGTGGTAATTCATAACCTACAACTCCCATGTAAGACCTAATTCCTAGGCTCTGATACCAAAACTTGTAACTCCCCAAAATCTTCCTTGGACGGCATTACTATCTAAAACCATTCACATGATGAGAGCAACTAGATGAACTTCGTAACTAAAGAGAATTTCATCAATCATCCACAATATATACAACATCATCCAAAAGAATATGCCTAATTATGACAATTATATCCCAAAAATTAACTATTATCTTGCAGCGAAATAACAAAAATATTAGACTTCACATTGTCTCAAAATGAATTTTCTAGTCTAGAACATAAAAGAATATAGTTCTAAACATCCACCTCGGAATCCACGTTTCCATCTATTGGAGCTTCCCAATGTATTGGCTCATCAACTCCGAGCTCTTCCTCTAGACCATAATATGAAAAAAGATATTGTTTGTAGGAGGTAAGCACTAAGCTCTGTAGAAAAATCCTCCCAAAATCGAACAAGGTTTCAAAAACATATAAAACGGTTGGTCTCATTTTACAAATATCATATATAGCTTTTGAAGGAAAACAGAGACATTTCAATGGATGTCAAGTTTACACAATAGCAATAATTAAATTAAAAAGTAAAACCAATTCTCAAAAATAACAATTTCCAACAAGTTACCATTTCCACAATAACCAATTCCATCATAAACCTTTCCACAATAAATCATAACCAACCATTTGCATAATAAACAATAGCCCACAATGTATATCAAACCACAACTGGTATTTGTATCTACTTCTATCCCAGGTATGATATATGACATCCTATAAATAAACACATCGAGAATATCCTGGCCCACACACACACACTCAATCCTTGCAAGGATATCCAACTTTAGGAAGGGCATATACCAATGCATTGGCAGTGACGAATCCAATTCAGGAATAGTATACTAACCCTCAGCCTCGGTACCACGTGAGTGAATAGCAGTTTGGTCCTCGTAAAACACCAACCCCACTACGAGTGATAGGAAAAATTCAAACCCTCACGGAGTAAGAAACGCATCTACCCACTCTACGATACCCTGTCAATGACCACCCATGGTCATCCAAACATCCACAAGAGATACAATATTCAACCATTTCTCCAATCCCAAGTAAAATCCAAAATTCTCAATTTTTACATGTATTATTCCAATAGCACCATTTAAGAAAATATGCAAGAGATCACAATAAAATACCATTTTATTGTTCAATATCAAGCACTAGAGTTTAGAAATCAAGAACAAAGAAAAAATCAATTTTCCTTGAAAACTAGGGTTTTGAGACAAGAAAAAAAGATTTCATGGCTATCTAACCATAGTTTTGTTTAAAACATGGTAATATTTGCAAGAATATCAAGAATCAAAGATTTCCTAATATATAAATAGGATTTAGAGTCAAAACATACATATATATAAATCTAGCCTCAATGGAAAAGAATAGGAAGAAACCCCAACCTTTCTTCTTCCTTGGTGTTCTTGAAAAACTAGAAATTTTGATCCTCTTCAATGTGCAAATCTCTCTTGATCTTGTGTTTTTTTTCCCTTATTTGTTCCTCTCTAAGCCTCTCTAGGGTTATAAATGTTGAAATGGGGCTAATGCAGGTTGAAATGGGGCTAATAAAGGTGTTCTTAAGTATTTATAGTGGAATAAATGGTCTCCTATGCGCGATTTTGAAACCCAGATTTCGTAACTCATGTTCGAACGTCATTTGCTCCCAGTACTTTTGTTTTTTCCATCTAACAAAAGTACTAGAACACACTGTCATTCGAACGGACTTTCACATTCGAACGGACTTCCTATATCTGCTGAAACCTCCAGTGAAGTTTTGGCCTATTTATAGGTCGATTTGAAAATTTTTTGTGAAATACACTTGTGTAGCGCTGAAAGTCTACTATCTACAAAAAAAAGTCCAGCTCAAATGGACATCAGGGTAAAAATTTATGATCTAAATACTAGGCAGTGTCCAAAATCCTTTCTACCCAAATTTTATCAAAAATGTGTTTGAACTCCGAAATTCTTCCAAACTTCTACAACATACCTTTTTACCTCAACTAACATTTTTATTTCTACTCTTACAATTCTCATAGTTCATGCGTACATCGTCACATATATTAGCATTTCAAAGCATAATTACGTTGCTATATAAAGATAAGAATGCGGGGGTTTACAATCCACCTCCCTTAAAGAAAGTTTCGTCCTCAAAACTTACGTTATGTAGAGAAAAAATGAGAGTAATTCTCTCTCATCTCCAACTCTGGTTCCTAAGTAGCTTGCTCCACCCCATGATGTTGCCACAAGACTTTCACCAGTTCGATGACTTTATTGTGAAGCACCTTGGTATCGAGAATCTCCACCGGTTGTTCTTCATATGTTGCTCCATCTTGAATTTCTATATCCTCCAAATCCACGACATGCGTTGTATCTGATTGACACTTTCTTAACATTAACACATGGAACACGTCATGTACCCCTGACAACTGAGCTGGTAACCAAAGTTGATATGCCACTTTGCCCACCGTTTCGATCACTTCAAATGGTCTGATGTACCTTGGAGCTAATTTTCCCTTCTTGTCAAATCTAAACACTCCCTTTTTGGGCAAAACCTTGAGGAACACATAGTCCCCCTCTTAGAATTCCAATGGTCTTCATCTTCTATCTGCATAGCTTTTTGGTCTACTTTGTGCCGTGCGTAGTCTCTCCTGGATGAGTTGAATTTTCTTCGTAGTCTCCCTAACAATTTTTGACTCAAACAAGCTACTCTCTCCAACTTCCAACCAATAAGTCAGGGACCTACATCGTCTTCCATACAATGCCTCATACGGTGCCAGCCAATGCTAGATTGAAAACTGTTGTTATATGTAAATTCCACCAATGACAAATGATCACTCCAACTTCCCTTTGAAGTTCAACACACAAGCACGTAACATGTCATCCAAAATCTGTATCACCCTCTCGAATTGGCCATCTGTTTGAGGATGAAAGGTTGTGCTAAAGTGTAACTCTGTCCCGATAGCTCGTTGTAGACTTTACCCGAATTGTGCTACAAATCGAGAATCACGATCCGACACGATAGAGAATGAAACTCCATGTAATCTAAAAATCTTACGGATATGAAGCTTGCTCAAGGTCTCTAAGGAGTCAGTGGTCTTCATACTCAAGAAATGAGCGGACTTGGTGAGTCTATCAACAATGACCCATACAACATTATGCCCTCGTGAAGTCCGAGGAAAACCAGACATGAAATCCAAGGTGATGTGATCCCACTTCCACTCTAAGATGGGCAAGGACTGTAGTACTCCTCCGGGCTTTTGATGCTCCACCTTCACTTACTGACACACCGCGCACTTTGCAACGCACTTAGCCACGTCTTGTTTCATCCCTTTCCACCAATATTGATGCTTCATGTCTTTATACATCTTGGTATTACCCAGATGTATGAAAAATTTTGAACAATGGCACTCACCCAATACTTCTACCCTTACTTGGTCATTGTTTGGTACACATAGTCGTCCACGATATTGTAACTCATCATTATGTATTGACCAATTGTCAATCATCTCATTTCTCTCCAATCTACCCTGGATATCTCCTAACTTGGTATCTAATCGTTTCAACTCCACAATCTTTTGTCAGAGAATTGGTTGAGCTACAAGATTAAATAAGCATGGTCGATCCTCTTGTCCATCCTCTAATAGATCAAAATCCTCCAAAACATCAATCATCTTCCACCTATGAACAACAAGAACATTGATTTCACCTCGAGACTTTCTGCTAAGTGCATCTGCTACTACATTAGCCTTCCCCAGATGATAGTTGAGTGTGAAATCGTAGTCTTCTAGATATTCAATCCACCTTCTTTGTCGAATATTCAAGTCTTTCTGTGTGAAGATATACTTGAGGCTCTTATGATCTAAAAACACTTGAAAATTTTCTCTATAAAGGTAACACCTCTACAACTTAAGAGAAAAAACCACAGCGGCAAGCTCCAAATCATGAGTGGGATAGTTCTGCTCATGCATCTTGAGTTTCCTTGAGCCATAAGCAACTACATTACCTCATTGCATTAACATACATCCCAAGCCTCGTAACGAAGCATCTGTATACACATTGTATCCCTCCTTACTGCTCGGAATAATGAGGACAGGTGTTGTTGTCAACTTATCCTTCAAGGTACAAAAGGCTAGTTCACACACTTGAGTCCACAAGAATTTTTCTCCCTTCTTCGTAAGGCGTGTCATTGGCATCGCTATCTTAGAGAACCCTTCCATAAACCTCTGGTTGTAGCCTGCTAATCCCAGAAAACTATGTACTTTGGTCACATTCCTCGGTGGTTCCCACTTCATCACTGCTTTAGTCTTTGCAGGGTCAATAGCTATCCCTTGTTCAGACACAACATAACCAAGGAATTTCCCTTCTTTTATCCAAAAATCACATTTACTAACTTAGGCTTTCTCAATGTCTATAGCACTACCGAAAGATGGTTTTCATGTTCCCCTTGTGTCCGTGAATAGATTAGCATGTCATCAATAAACACAATGACAAACTGATCTAGATACTGCTGGAATACCCTGTGCATCAAATCCATGAAGGCTGCAGGAGCATTAGTCAGTCCGAACGGCATTACCGTATATTCGAAATGACCATACCAGGTATGAAAAACTGTCTTAGGAATATCTTCTTCCTTGATCCGCAGTTAATGGTACCCTGTGCGAAGATCAATCTTGGAGTATACTTAGAACCCCTCAGTTGATCGAATAAATCATCAATTCGTGGCAATGGATATTTATTCTTCACTGTCACTCGATTCAACCTTTGGTAGTCCATGCATAATCAAAATGTTTCATCATGCTTCTTCACAAAGAAGACCGAGGCTCCCCAAGGTGAAGTGCTTAAATGAATAAACCCAATAGTCAAGAGATGGTTCAACTGCTTCCTTAGCTCCTTTAACTCCAAAGGTGTCATCCGATAAGGAGCAATGGATATGAGTTCGATTCTCGGATAGAGATCAATCTTAAACTCATTCTCGCTTTGTGGGGGTAACCCGGGTAGTTCATCTGGGAAGATATCCGAAAACTCCGACGCTATCAATACCACATTCGATTGGAATTTATCACGATCATCACCTATCAAGCTAGCTAAGAAACTCAAATGGCTCCCTACCTTAGCTTTCAAGAATCTACTAACCGTAGTAGGAAATGGGTGGGAATAATTCCAATCAATGATGAAACTGAAAACTACCCCACCCAATAATCAGAATAAAATCCGCTTGCGAAAACAATCCCTTACCGCACGTAAACTGGACAACATGTTCATCCCAAATATTATGTCATACCCCCTTCATGTCTAATGCAACCAAATATACAATCAATTCTTGCTCCCCAATACGAAGCACACAACCTCTACACACCCTTCTAGTATCTAACCGTTTTCCCATAGTCATGTCAATACTCATGGTATGTTCTAACTTCTCAAATTTCAATCCCAAATTAAGAGCATATATAGTGCGTATGAATGAATGAGATGCACCAGGATCAAATAAAATTCGGGCCCACGAATTATAAAGAAGAACGATACCTTCCACAACTGCATTGGAAGCGTCTTCTTCCGGTTGGGTCAAAGCAAACACTCTTCCCTGATTGGCACTGCCTGGGGCTAGAGCTCCTAATTATCTCTACTATAGTGGCTTCTGTAGTGGTGGTTTGTTTGCATTTACTTGTCCTACTGCTTGATTGGTCTTTGTTGAAAACGATGGGCAGTTATTTTTAAAGTGCCCGAAACCTCTGCATACGAAGCATTGACGCTGGTCAGTGCTTGCTCTATTCTGAGTGACCCCATCTCCTCAAACTGTCTAAAGTCTCTGTCCAACCACCTGGTCTGGGCGACGGTATGGTGCCGCCCTCTGCACTCCACTGCTGCTAGTACCCGTCCGGATTGGACCTCCCCTCGCGAAGTTCTGTCGCCGCTGGTTGTCCTCCATATCTTTCTCCACCAATGCAGCTTTAGCAACAAGATCTCCATAGTCTCAGATCTTATGAGCCACAAGCTTCTCCCTGATAGCAGACCTCAAGCCTTGCTCAAAGCATTTGCCCCTCCTGGCCTTGGTAGATATGAACTCCATGGCATAGCGAGATAGCTCATCAAACTTCCTCTCATAATCCATCACTGTCATACTACCCTATCGTAGAGCGAGAAAATCTGCACTCATCTTGTCCCTGACCGATTCATGAAAATACTTGTCTTGGAAGATCTGATCAAACTCTTCCCAAGTAAGAGCATCTGTGTTCCTTGTTTTCTTCACCAAGTCCCACCAATGATCTGTCTCCCCCTCTAACAGGTATGTAGCCAAGCCAAGTCGTAAATCCTCAACAACTCCCATGCCATCACACATCTTCCTCACTCGGCGAATCCACTTATCCGCATGCAAGGGGTGAGAGCTTCCTTGAAAAGTAGGTGGGCGTTGCCTCAAAAATTCTCGAAAAACTATCATCCTTCGATTTTCGTCCCCGTTGGCCGATTCTTGAGCTAAGGGATGAACCCCACCATTATGGTTGTTGTTTCCATTCTGGTGTTGTACCAGTGTGGTTAGCTCTCTTAGGCATTGGTATATGCCATTCATAGCATTTGGAGGAGGTGGTGGTGGTGGGTTTGCTTAGCCACCATGTCCCCGTCCATGTCCACATCTACCGTTCATCCTACACATCAATTCACAATTTAGTTTCCTTGATGTACAAGACATCCTAACTTATCATTTTAATTTAAAGCATAAGGCTTGTATAAAGATTAAATCAACAATTTCCTTCAACCTAATCCTACATCTCTAGTGGTAATTCATAACCTACAACTCCCATGTAAGACCTAATTCCTAGGCTCTGATACCAAAACTTGTAACTCCCCAAAATCTTCCTTGGACGACATTACTATCTAAAACCATTCACATGATGAGAGCAACTAGATGAACTTCGTAACTAAAGAGAATTTCATCAATCATCCACAATATATACAACATCATCCAAAAGAATATGCCTAATTATGACAATTATATCCCAAAAATTAACTATTATCTTGCAGCGAAATAACAAAAATATTAGACTTCACATTGTCTCAAAATGAATTTCCTAGTCTAGAACATAAGAGAATATAGTTCTAAACATCCACTTCGGAATCCACGTTCACATCTATTGGAGCTTCCCAATGTATTAGCTCATCAACTCCGAGCTCCTCCTCTAGACCATAATATGAAAAAAGATGTTTGTAGGGGGTGTGTACTAAGCTCTGTAGAAAAATTCTCCCAAAATCAAACAAGGTTTCAAAAACATATAAAACGGTTGGTCTCATTTTACAAATATCATATATAGCTTTTGAAGGAAAATAGAGACATTTCAATGGATGTCAAGTTTACACAATAGCAATAATTAAATTAAAAAGTAAAACCAATTCTCAAACATAACAATTTCCAACAAGTTACCATTTCCACAATAACCAATTCCACCAAAAACTCCTTTCCACAATAAATCATAACCAACCATTTGCACAATAAATAATATAGCCCACAATGTATATCAAACCACAACTTGTATTTGTATCTATACTTCTATCCCAGGTATGATGTATGACATCCTATAAATAAACACATCGAGAATATCCTGGCCCACTCACACACACCCAATCCTTGCAAAGATATCCAACTTTAGGAAGGGCGTATACCAACGCATTGACAGTGATGAATCTAATCCAGGAATAGTATACTAAACCTCAACCTCAGTACCACATAAACAAATAGTAGTTTGGTCTTCGCAAGGTACCAACCCCACTAAGAGTGATAGAAAAAATTCAAACCCTCACGGAGTAAAAACGCATCTACCCACTCTACAATACCTGGTCAACGGCCACCCATGGTCATCCAAACATCTACAAGAGATGCAATACTCAACTAATTTCTCCAATCCCAAGTAAAATCCAAAATTCTCAAATTTCACAGGTATTATTCCAATAACACCTATACTACTGTAAAATGTCAATAAAAGTGAATTTTTTTTTATTTTTAAATACACCTTTTAAACAATGCTACAAAGCCAATTTAATCTTTACTTCAGTTTTTACCTTAATTAATACTATAAAGTTAATTTTGTAATTCACCCAAGAGTTGATTTCACATCTTAAGTGAACATTAAAATGTTAATTTTACTTGAATTTTCATATTCTTCATCTTTTATTGTATTAAATTCCTTTTAACTTTTAGACTTTATATATTCTTTGAGTCATTTAATAATAATTATTGTAATAAAAGTATTATATTATATTCCTAACCAATTATATAAAATTTATTTTATAATTTTTACAATTTTGTAATGATTATTGTAATAAAATCATTGTCTATATCTAAATCCTTAGTTAATATTATAATAGTTTATGACCTATAGATTTCAAAATTAAATACTCTAATTGTATTAAAAACAAATGAATCACTGCAAGGTAAACTATTTTACCTCTTTAATATTCTCCATTTCCATATATGCCTTATTTAACTCTATACTATTTTAAAATAACAACATACTTGAAAATCTTCTTTTTTCCACATTTGCCTTCCAACAATACAACTATACCATCCTAATCCTCTAGAATTAATGCCACATTAAGCCCACCTTTTTTACAGCCCACTTTTTTTTGTTCTTTTAGGCTATTTAACACACAAATATTCAATGTGCAATGAACATTCCATAAATTAGAAGGTGAATAATTTCATGCCTTTTTCATTCTCACTTGTTATATTGGTGTATTTGTAGGACACTCTCTTTGAAAAAGTGGTACTCTACTTAAGGGAGTTTGGCTACCATGATGAGGTGATTGAATCTCGTATTCACCGGTTAGTCCGATATCTCTCCGGTTAAGGTCATTGATGTGTTACTTGCTTATGAACAGAGGATTCAAGCTTTAAGTGTTATGATTCTATCAAATGCTTTAAAAGTTTGTATGATTCCATCTCGATTATATCTTTTGTACTCTTTTTTCACATGAACTCATATCACACTTAGCAAAAAAAAGTGTCTACATACATGAAAAACTTATTTTTTCCACATTTTCCCTCCAACAATACAACTATACCATCCTAATCCTCTATAATTAATGCCATATTAAACCCATTTTTTTTAACAACCCAATTTTGTTGTTCTTTTAGGCTATTTAACACAAATATTCAATGTTCAATGAATATTCCAAAAATTAGAAGATGAATCATTTATTGCCTTTTTTCATTCTCACTTGTTACATTGGTCTATTTTTAGGACACTCTCTTTGTAAAACCAATAGTCTACTTAAGGGAGTTTGGATGCCATGATGTGGTGATTGAATCTCAGATTCACCAGTTAGCCTGATATCTCTTCGATTAAGGTCGTTGATGTGTGCACAGGAGATTTCCTGCAATGTATTGAGATCGTGATCATTGCGATGAATTCGATGGATGACCATGAAAGGAATAACAAAGTGAACAGAGGGGGCTGGATGTACACCCAGTTTATCCCCTCCGGCAGTTAAATTAATCGGCGTTTGAGTTTAAATAAAGTACATAGTCCAAAGCTGTTCTTGCTTGCGTACCTGAGTTCTGTTTCCATGCGGTATTTATACCTGGGATTGTAATGATATCTCTCCCATCTAGATTCCAATCCTAGTCTTTAGTAGTTTGTGCTCATCACCTAGCATAATAAGTGTTATTTTGTCATGCCTTATTAATGTTGGGTGATTGGATGTCCGAGTTTGCGTGCTAGAATGGGACGAGCATTTATGATTCCATCCTTAATCATCAAGTGTTCTACATAGATGCTTATGGCCTCCTTTCGTGCATTTATGAGCAAAGTTAGGGCGTTAATGGGATCCCCTAAGGGTTATTCATTAGTCATGACGGCCATGCCCACTTAGCTTGATAGTTGTTCTTAAGCCCTTTGTGGAGTAGATAGTCAATGATAACCTGTTATGTCACTGCATTGCTTGAGACTCACACATCGATGTCATTTAATACTCAGCATTGGTTATGCCCCTCAGTCCTGAATACTCCAATCGCTCGGTCTTAGTTACCATGTAAATCCCATGCGTCTCAACACTATGAGTGGCCACATGTCAGTCTCTAGTTGGATGGCTACCAACGTCTCATCAACTGCCCCCAGCCTCTGTTTTCATTGCGTCATGGGACAGGTGTCATGAGGAGAATGGAGGCTTCCTCTACATACATTTATATTTTGGGAGCTATTACTCGCATGTTTGCTACCCATTTTTGAATTTTCTTTAATGACTCTTATTTTTTTGAAAAATGCTCCCACTTCTGAATAATATAAATAGCGTAGGGATCTGAAGATGAGAGACTCTTCTGGTGATTGCTTTCTTTGCGTTGTTTGGTTTCCTGAGTGGTTCTTCAGCAAGACTAGGCTAGTTGTAAGTGCTCTCTGTTTAATTATCTTCACAATCTTCCTTCTTTTCTCTTTCTTTTATCCTTTGTACGAAATCCAATGGCTAGGGAACGTAGAACTAGAGCCCCAAGGTTAATAGACCTAGAAAAGAGGGGACATTTTTAGAAAACTCAAGTGATCGAGTCCGTTTTGAACGAATTTAGGTCCCCTTACAACATCCTTGAGAACATTGTCACCCTTATCTTTGACCCCCTGTNTCTCCCCCTCTAACAGGTATGTAGCCAAGCCAAGTCGTAAATCCTCAACAACTCCCATGCCATCACACATCTTCCTCACTCGGCGAATCCACTTATCCGCATGCAAGGGGTGAGAGCTTCCTTGAAAAGTAGGTGGGCGTTGCCTCAAAAATTCTCGAAAAACTATCATCCTTCGATTTTCGTCCCCGTTGGCCGATTCTTGAGCTAAGGGATGAACCCCACCATTATGGTTTTTGTTTCCATTCTGGTGTTGTACCAGTGTGGTTAGCTCTCTTAGCCATTGGTATATGTCNGGCGAATCCACTTATCCGCATGCAAGGGGTGAGAGCTTCCTTGAAAAGTAGGTGGGTGTTGCCTAAAAAATTCTCGAAAAATTATCATCCTTCGATTTTCGTCCCCGTTGGCCGATTCTTGAGCTAAGGGATGAACCCCACCATTATGGTTGTTGTTTCCATTCTGGTGTTGTACCAGTGTGGTTAGCTCTCTTAGGCATTGGTATATGCCATTCATAGCATTTGGAGGAGGTGGTGGTGGTGGGTTTGCTTAGCCACCATGTCCCCGTCCATGTCCACATCTACCGTTCATCCTACACATCAATTCACAATTTAGTTTCCTTGATGTACAAGACATCCTAACTTATCATTTTAATTTAAAGCATAAGGCTTGTATAAAGATTAAATCAACAATTTCCTTCAACCTAATCCTACATCTCTAGTGGTAATTCATAACCTACAACTCCCATGTAAGACCTAATTCCTAGGCTCTGATACCAAAACTTGTAACTCCCCAAAATCTTCCTTGGACGACATTACTATCTAAAACCATTCACATGATGAGAGCAACTAGATGAACTTCGTAACTAAAGAGAATTTCATCAATCATCCACAATATATACAACATCATCCAAAAGAATATGCCTAATTATGACAATTATATCCCAAAAATTAACTATTATCTTGCAGCGAAATAACAAAAATATTAGACTTCACATTGTCTAAAATGAATTTCCTAGTCTAGAACATAAGAGAATATAGTTCTAAACATCCACTTCGAAATCCACGTTCACATCTATTGGAGCTTCCCAATGTATTAGCTCATCAACTCCGAGCTCCTCCTCAAGACCATAATCTGAAAAAAGATGTTTGTAGGGGGTGTGTACTAAGCTCTGTAGAAAAATCCTCCCAAAATCAAACAAGGTTTCAAAAACATATAAAACGGTTGGTCTCATTTTACAAATATCATATATAGCTTTTGAAGGAAAATAGAGACATTTCAATGGATGTCAAGTTTACACAATAGCAATAATTAAATTAAAAAGTAAAACCAATTCTCAAACATAAAAATTTCCAACAAGTTACCATTTCCACAATAACCAATTCCATAATAAACCAATTCCACCAAAAACTCCTTTCCACAATAAATCATAACCAACCATTTGCACAATAAATAATATAGCCCACAATGTATATCAAACCACAACTTGTATTTGTATCTATACTTCTATCCCAGGTATGATGTATGACATCCTATAAATAAACACATCGAGAATATCCTGGCCCACTCACACACACCCAATCCTTGCAAAGATATCCAACTTTAGGAAGGGCGTATACCAACGCATTGACAGTGATGAATCTAATCCAGGAATAGTATACTAACCCTCAACCTCAGTACCACAAACAAATAGTAGTTTGGTCCTCGCAAGGTACCAACCCCACTAAGAGTGATAGAAAAAATTCAAACCCTCACGGAGTAAAAACGCATCTACCCACTCTACAATACCTGGTCAACGGCCACCCATGGTTATCCAAACATCTACAAGAGATGCAATACTCAACTAATTTCTCCAATCCCAAGTAAAATCCAAAATTCTCAAATTTCCCAGGTATTATTCCAATAACACCTATACTACTGGAAAATGTCAATAAAAGTGAATTTTTTTTTAATTTTTAAATACACCTTTTAAACAATGCTACAAAGCCAATTTAATCTTTACTTCAGTTTTTACCTTAATTAATACTATAAAGTTAATTTTGTAATTCATCCAAGAGTTGATTTCACATCTTAAGTGAACATTAAAATGTTAATTTTACTTGAATTTTCATATTCTTCATCTTTTATTGTATTAAATTCCTTTTAACTTTTAGACTTTATATATTCTTTGAGTCATTTAATAATAATTATTGTAATAAAAGTATTATATTATATTCCTAACCAATTATATAAAATTTATTTTATAATTTTTACAATTTTGTAATGATTATTGTAATAAAATCATTGTCTATATCTAAATCCTTAGTTAATATTATAATAGTTTATGACCTATAGATTTCAAAATTAAATACTCTAATTGTATTAAAAACAAATGAATCACTGCAAGGTAAACTATTTTACCTCTTTAATATTCTCCATTTCCATATATGCCTTATTTAACTCTATACTATTTTAAAATAACAACATACTTGAAAATCTTCTTTTTTCCACATTTGCCTTCCAACAATACAACTATACCATCCTAATCCTCTAGAATTAATGCCACATTAAGCCCACCTTTTTTACAACCCACTTTTTTTTGTTCTTTTAGGCTATTTAACACACAAATATTCAATGTGCAATGAACATTCCATAAATTAGAAGGTGAATAATTTCATGCCTTTTTCATTCTCACTTGTTATATTGGTGTATTTGTAGGACACTCTCTTTGAAAAAGTGGTACTCTACTTAAGGGAGTTTGGCTACCATGATGAGGTGATTGAATCTCGTATTCACCGGTTAGTCCGATATCTCTCCGGTTAAGGTCATTGATGTGTTACTTGCTTATGAACAGAGGATTCAAGCTTTAAGTGTTATGATTCTATCAAATGCTTTAAAAGTTTGTATGATTCCATCTCGATTATATCTTTTGTACTCTTTTTTCACATGAACTCATATCACACATAGCAAAAAAAAGTGTCTACATACATGAAAAACTTATTTTTTCCACATTTTCCCTCCAACAATACAACTATACCATCCTAATCCTCTATAATTAATGCCATATTAAACCCATTTTTTTTAACAACCCAATTTTGTTGTTCTTTTAGGCTATTTAACACAAATATTCGATGTTCAATGAATATTCCAAAAATTAGAAGATGAATCATTTATTGCCTTTTTTCATTCTCACTTGTTACATTGGTCTATTTTTAGGACACTCTCTTTGTAAAACCAATAGTCTACTTAAGGGAGTTTGGATGCCATGATGTGGTGATTGAATCTCAGATTCACCAGTTAGCCTGATATCTCTTCGATTAAGGTCGTTGATGTGTGCACAGGAGATTTCCTGCAATGTATTGAGATCGTGATCATTGCGATGAATTCGATGGATGACCATGAAAGGAATAACAAAGTGAACAGAGGGGGCTGGATGTACACCCAGTTTATCCCCTCCGGCAGTTAAATTAATCGGCGTTTGAGTTTAAATAAAGTACATAGTCCAAAGCTGTTCTTGCTTGCGTACCTGAGTTCTGTTTCCATGCGGTATTTATACCTGGGATTGTAATGATATCTCTCCCATCTAGATTCCAATCCTAGTCTTTAGTAGTTTGTGCTCATCACCTAGCATAATAAGTGTTATTTTGTCATGCCTTATTAATGTTGGGTGATTGGATGTCCGAGTTTGCGTGCTAGAATGGGACGAGCATTTATGATTCCATCCCTAATCATCAAGTGTTCTACATAGATGCTTATGGCCTCCTTTCGTGCATTTATGAGCAAAGTTAGGGCGTTAATGGGATCCCCTAAGGGTTATTCATTAGTCATGACGGCCATGCCCACTTAGCTTGATAGTTATTCTTAAGCCCTTTGTGGAGTAGATAGTCAATGATAACCTGTTATGTCATTGCATTGCTTGAGACTCACACATCGATGTCATTTAATACTCAGCATTGGTTATGCCCCTCAGTCCTGAATACTCCAATCGCTCGGTCTTAGTTACCATGTAAATCCCATGCGTCTCAACACTATGAGTGGCCACATGTCAGTCTCTAGTTGGATGGCTACCAACGTCTCATCAACTGCCCCCAGCCTCTGTTTTCATTGCGTCATGGGACAGGTGTCATGAGGAGAATGGAGGCTTCCTCTACATACATTTATATTTTGGGAGATATTACTCGCATGTTTGCTACCCATTTTTGAATTTTCTTTAATGACTCTTATTTTTTTGAAAAATGCTACAACTTCTGAATAATATAAATAGCGTAGGGATCTGAAGGTGAGAGACTCTTCTGGTGATTGCTTTCTTTGCGTTGTTTGGTTTCCTGAGTGGTTCTTCAGCAAGACTAGGCTAGTTGTAAGTGCTCTCTGTTTAATTATCTTCACAATCTTCCTTCTTTTCTCTTTCTTTTATCCTTTGTACAAAATCCAATGGCTAGGGAACATAGAACTAGAGCCCCAAGGTCAATAGACCCAGAAAAGAGGGGACATTTTTAGAAAACTCAAGTGATCGAGTCCGTTTTGAACGAATTTAGGTCCCCTTACAACATCCTTGAGAACATTGTCACCCTTATCTTTGACCCCCTGTTCCATAGGGTAGATGTAGGGAGTGATGACCTCATGCCGCTCCATACCAGGATAATCATGGACGAAAGAGTTAGATTTCCCTTAGTCCCTCTTCTTTTGAGGTTCTTGATGCACTTTAGGCTCTTCCCTTGCCAGTGTTATGTGAACTTATTTAGGATAGTGATGGGCGTAGTTGCCTCAATGCCTAGTTGGGGATCAACCTTGGGTAGATGAGATCCTTTTCTGTTATGATGTGAAGATAACTAGTAACCAAAAATACTATCTCAAATCCTAAGATCATTCCATTTACTTGGTGACACACAATGCCTAACTCGAACAAAGGTTACACCTAGATCTTATCATAGTCGGTGGAAGATAGGAGATGCGTGACGAACCCAAGTATGAAGGCCTTTATTTCCCCAAGGAAATTAGTGTGCCAGGTGCATCAGTTTTTGCTGAGTCATCCCCCTTTGAGCTCGGGAGACAAATCATGTGCTACTCTTCTATCTTTTTCCTTTATTGCAGAAGGTTTCTAGAGGGACATCGTGCAGCCACTTCGATCCTCGATCCCCTTTGAGCACATTCTGAAAGTGTGGTCATACCCGCGAGAAAACCACCCTTCGCATGAGATGCTCACGTATTGCTAAGGTACAGGTTGGGCTATACTAATTTTTTCCAAGTTTTTGAGGCCTTTGATCCGTCTGTCTGGCTGGCTAGATCATTCTGAAGAGGAAGAAGTAGACTTAGAGGGCAACCTTGATCGAGACTCAGAGGCCACCTATTCTGTCTTTGGACTGAGCAGGACCTCTAGGACCGCAGCCTCTGCCACCTCCCAACAAAGACAATGTTAGCAACAACAGAGACAACAGTAACAACAGAGACATCAACAACAGTAGAGATAGCAACAACAACGGCAACCACAAGACCCTTCACCACCTTCCAGGTAGGTCATCCTGCCTTCTGACCAAGTCGGCGCCTGGCACAAGTAACACTAAGGACAGGAAGACGACCCTATCACCAAGCACAGGGTGAAGCACCAACATGATCCCCAACATCGGGCCCCTTAAACCAAGGAGTGAGCCCCCGCATGGACACCCAAAAAGATAGGGCAGTCATGTTGACTGACTCCATCATTCACTCGGTGGATGTGGCTTTGGTGGTCAGTGGGTCCCTTCACTTTAAGGCCGAACTTTAGTTCAAATTTTGCATCTTTCCTCAACCTTTTTCTTTTTTTTTTCTCCACACCTTAATTCTGGCATTCTTTTAAGACGTGCCAGCAAATGGGGGTCATCATTGACCGCTTCTGGGACTACCAGACTAAGGCTGACTAGACTAAGTCCAAGCTTGCCAAAAAGGACCACCACATTGGCCAACTGTAGAAGAAAGTGGTTGATTAGGTGAAACACATTGACAAACTTATCCGGCATGTCGAGGGCCTCTCTTTTGAATTGGAAAAGAGTAAAGTTNGATCCGTCTGTCTGGCTGGCTAGATCATTCTGAAGAGGAAGAAGTAGACTTAGAGGGCAACCTTGATCGAGACTCAGAGGCCACCTATTCTGTCTTTGGACTGAGCAGGACCTCTAGGACCGCAGCCTCTGCCACCTCCCAACAAAGACAATGTTAGCAACAACAGAGACAACAGTAACAACAGAGACATCAACAACAGTAGAGATAGCAACAACAACGGCAACCACAAGACCCTTCACCACCTTCCAGGTAGGTCATCCTGCCTTCTGACCAAGTCGGCGCCTGGCACAAGTAACACTAAGGACAGGAAGACGACCCTATCACCAAGCACAGGGTGAAGCACCAACATGATCCCCAACATCGGGCCCCTTAAACCAAGGAGTGAGCCCCCGCATGGACACCCAAAAAGATAGGGCAGTCATGTTGACTGACTCCATCATTCACTCGGTGGATGTGGCTTTGGTGGTCAGTGGGTCCCTTCACTTTAAGGCCGAACTTTAGTTCAAATTTTGCATCTTTCCTCAACCTTTTTCTTTTTTTCTTTTTCTCCACACCTTAATTCTGGCATTCTTTTAAGACGTGCCAGCAAATGGGGGTCATCATTGACCGCTTCTGGGACTACCAGACTAAGGCTGACTAGACTAAGTCCAAGCTTGCCAAAAAGGACCACCACATTGGCCAACTGTAGAAGAAAGTGGTTGATTAGGTGAAACACATTGACAAACTTATCCGGCATGTCGAGGGCCTCTCTTTTGAATTGGAAAAGAGTAAAGTTATAGAGGCCAAGGTAGAGATAAAGATGAATGAGGCTGAGCTCAAGGTCTCGAAGATAGAGGATAAACTGCTGGAGGCCGAGGCTAACTACTTGGCCAAGACTTCTAAGGTCAAGAACCTGGTGGAGGAACAGACAAGGACCAAGGAGAGAGAGAAAACAATATTCACCTCAAGGTCTTCCACCAATGTCAAGACCAATTCATCCTAGCCTTTATTGATGTTCAGAACAAGTCCTTTAAGAAGGGATGGTATTAAGCGATCTAGGTTGCAAGGGTGGATGTTGACTCCAAGATTTTCTCGAGGCACCCCTACGTTCCCTAGTAGGTGGTTGGTAAGGTCATGGCTCCTCGGGAAGGCCATCAAGACATAGCTGCAAATGGGAAACAAATCGCAACGGATAACTCGACGAGGGAGGTAGGAGCGGCCAATGAGCAAATCCCACAAATGATGGGGACTTGAAAGACAATCCAATGTCTCCGTTTTGGCTTTCTTCTCATGTTTTCCTATTCATCCTAGAGAACCTGTTGTTCTTGACGCCCCTGATGCCAACCTAATTTGGGTGAGTTCAGTGAGATTGGCGATTTGTTTTCTAACCTTGGGGATAAAGGTGCACTGAGAGGAGCTGAGGTGGTGTTGGCGGTAATGATGGCATCGAGAATTGAAAACTTATCTGACCCCAGTGGGGATGACTTCTTTTTGGTCTCTACTTGTTATATTGCTTCAAAGCCCCTAATTTTTTAATGTTATTTGTGCTTCGACTAAACTTTCCTTTGTTATAGTCATAAGTCTTTCAAAATTTTCTTTTCAAAGGATGATTCAAGGGTGATATCCCTAACAACTGAGCCCTGGGTTAGTGTTATCTTTTCGAGGGAGGTGCTTCATTTGTGAAGTCTTACCCCTCTCGGGGTCATGCCCCTAACGACCGAGCCCCTGGGCTCATGTTATTTAACGATGTTGGGGTGTATCTCAAGACTTATTTAGTAATAACATTTCTTTATATTCAAAATATTCCATGGGCGAGTCATATCATTCCCTTCCATGTCTTTGAATTTGTAAGATCCTATGCCCCCCGCGACACTGACTTTGTATGGACCCTCCTAGTTAGGGTCAAGCCTCACATCTGTTGGTTCCTGAGTTCTCCCAATCACTTTTTGGAGTCTAGGTCCCCCACGTAGAAGCTTCTAGCTTGGACTTTCGTTTGGTGCTGGTGGGATAGCTCCCCTTGGTATTTGGTTGTTCGTATGGTAGCTGCCTCCCTTCTCTCCTCAACTAAATCAAGGTCCCTAGCCAAGGTCAAGTCATTCTCTCCAAATTCAAAATCTTGGCTTTGTATGGTTGGGAGTCCTCCTTCCAGGGGTATGACTGCTTCCACCCCATAGGCTATGACGTAAGGAGTATTCCCCGTAAAAGTCCTCAGAGTGGTTCTATACGCCCAAAGGATGTTAAGCAACTCCTCCATAGATCTACCTTTTTCCCTTTCCAGTCTTCTCGTGATCCTTGCTAACACTATTTTATTAGAGATCTTTGTATGTCCATTGCATTGTAGGTACGCCATATTTGAGTAGTATTTACAGATCCCAAACCCCGAAAATAACTTTCTGAATGGGCCACGATTGAATTGGGTGGCCGTTATCTAACACCAAAGCTCATGGAATTCCAAACTGAGTGATAATATTCTGACATGCAAACTTTTTGGTTTCTTCGAAGCATATAAGGCTTAGGGGCTTTGCCTTAATCCAATTTTTGAAATAATCAGTGGCCCCCAAGAGAAATTTCTTATTCGGTGGAGCTTTTGGTAACAAAACCACTGTATCCATTCCCCCATTAAGAGAAAGGTCATGCACTTGTCAACAGGTTGAGATCTCCCATTTGGTGAATGATAAAGGCAAACCTCTGACGTTTGTCACACTTTTGCACGTACCTCTTAGTGTCCTTCTGCATATATGGCTACCAGTACCCCTGAGACATGGCTCGATGTGCCAGGGACTGTCTATAATACCCAATATCAGTATGTGTTCGGATTTTTTTTTTTTAAATAAATAAAAAGAGAAGAATTTATTTAGAAAATTTAAAATTGGTTGTACACTAATATGTTATGATTAAAACTGTAATTCTAAGAAATTAGAGGGACTTAAGTGACATTAAAGAAAAATAACGATCGTGTCTTATAAATAAACTGACTGCCCCAGGTTGCCCTCATATATTATTAGTATCGTTAGACTGGAAGGAACAGGCGGCGGTAGAGAGCAAGAAAGAAAGAGAGAAACAGAGATAAGGTAGAAAGAAGAATGAAAAGGAAGAAAAGAAAGAAAAACAAAAAGGGGGATTGGACTCATTAAAGGTATAAATTCATTAACTATTGGTAGATTTATAAGTTATATATATACTAGTCATGTGCCTGAAGGCACGATAAAATATAAAATTCGAGCCTCTAAAAAATTGATCTTATTATATTAAATTTTTTCAAAATATATTAACTACAAATTAATTAAATATTAAATGATTAAATATATGATAAAAATGAATAATGTGATATTTTTAGGGAGGAAATATATAAATGATTAAATATGTGATAGAAATGAGTGATGTGATTTGATGTTTGAGTCTGACAAAGGGATGATAGGTGAAATAAGTGATTGATGATGGTTTTAAGGGAGAAAATATGACTGAGATAAAATTCAAACACACTCTTATTTTATTATATATATATATATATATGTTCATGGTGAAGAATAGTGATGAATGTATAAATGGATTTTACTGAAAGTTGCTAATTTAGGTGTTTAAATCTAATTTGGAATGGTTAGTCTTAAAGTTTGTAAGGAATTTAATCAATGTGTAAAAAGAAAAAAAAAAGAAAAGAGAAGGAAGTTATTGGTTCAGTATTATCATAGGAAGAAGAAGGTGGAAACGTGTAAAATTATAGAAACTTCTATTAGTTACAAGAGATGGCATTGTGACCCCTTATATTTTCATAAATTCAATTTTGATCACTTTTTCACTTGATAATTTGCAAAGATGACCCTAATAGTTTTGAAACAAGATTGATAATTTCGAAAACAGCCCTCGAGCCTTGGAAAGTATTCAAAATTATACCTTGACCCCAAAAGTTTCAAAAATTATGATTTGACCCCAAAACTTTAGAAACTTTTTCTAAATAGCCCAAAATACTTCCATATCCTATTAACTCATATTAGGAAGGATATTTATATGTAAAAGACATACTAAGTAAATTTCAATGAGTAGAAAGTATAAAAATTAAATATAGAATCGCGAAACAACGAAGTTAGGAAAAATGGATTGATTGCTATATGTTATTTTGGATTACGTGGTAATTGCATTGAGGTTGTGAAAGAGTGCTTGGAATTGGATTTTGAAAATCAAGGTAAGTAGTTTACTACTTCTTTTGGGAGAATTTTCTATATTAAATGCGTGGGTGCGTGTGTGTGAATTTTTCATATATATGATATATGTTGATGTTTGGGGTTGCAATTAAATATTTTACAATTGTGAATTGTTATACATGTGAATTTGAAAAACTTATGGGATGATTTTATATCATTGCTTAAATGTGTTTTGGTGATGAAAGGGAAATTTTATGTGCGTTGAGACTAAAACAATAGTTTTTGTGTGTGTATTAAAATCTTGTTTTATGAGAAGGGCACTGGGTTACTAGGTCTAAATGGTGACGAGATTATATATCGGTGTGTTCGGTATAAGGATGTGCACAAAGAGACCAGTTATCAGGCTAGAGATAACAAGAGAAGGGGTCAGTCATCAGGCTAGTGAAGACAAGAGATGGGGTCAGTTACCAGGCTAGTGATAACAAACATGATTTGACAAATGTATTTGAAACTGAATGTGTGTGTGAGTGTTTTGAGTTATAAATGTCTTTCATTTATAAAGTTATTTGTGAAAATGAGTGGGTGTTTAAGTTATAAATGTCTTTATTTTTATAAAGTTATTTATAATGATAAGATCATTTTGTTTACATGATTATGTGGAAGGGATTGGGGTACAATTTGTTGTACTTATGTTGGTGTGATCAGTACTCCATACTGTCGGGCAGCAAAGCTTACACTTGTTCACTAATTATGACGGTTCACCAGGGCCTCTTTCCTCCTCCCTTTTCTGCTCACTCGTAGGGGTCCGGACCCCCACAAAGGGGGAGGGAGTCGACTGAACATCTCAGCCATTGGCGGGAATTTTGCCCGCATGAACATGGGGAGACTAGCATCAAGGCTGCTGCAGTTGATCATTTCCTTGGGACAGATCAGATCTTGCAATGTGAACAACCATTTTCAGTTTGAGAGAGTCCTTACTGAGGATCAGTAGCTAGGATTAATTCGACAGGTCACGGCGGACGAAATCGAGAAGGTTGTGCTGAGTTTTAACCTGGATAAAGCCCCGGGTCTGGATGGATTTGAGTGTGTAAAATCGGGTACTTCCACTCGTGCGAAATGTCCTGAAGAAAAGCGAAAACCAGGAGTAATGAATTGACTACATGATTTTTGCATACAAAATGTGGGATTTATTTTCACACCTCATTAGAGGTGGTTGCTATTCACGGGCCTTTGTGCTCACCCAAACATTTAACATTTTTCAGGTGAGGATCTGGGGGAGGAGTAAGTCCCAGATAGACAAAGGCTTAGAAGAGTTGAAGATTTATTTTATTGTAGGTTTTCAGGAATAAATGTCTTTTGTAGTTTTGAGACAAATATTCAATTGTTTTGTGAACAATGTTGCTTATGCTTAGAGTAGTGAACCTTATGGACTAATTATTGTTTTACATGAGTTTAATAATAATGTCAATGATGTTAGTTTATTCCTCGGGTATTCATTAGATTGGTGGAATGGATCACTTTATTATTTGTCTTTCGCTGTATTTTACATTTATTATGCATAGGGATGGTTGGTTAAGGCCTTGGTGGCCGGTCCGCTGCCCACCCTATGTGATCCGAGGTGGGGGTGTGACAAGTTTGATATCAGAGCCTNTATTCCTCGGGTATTCATTAGATTGGTGGAATGGATCACTTTATTATTTGTCTTTCTCTGTATTTTACATTTATTATGCACAGGGATGGTTGGTTAAGGCCTTGGTGGCCGGTCCGCTGTCCACCCTATGTGATCCGAGGTGGGGGTGTGACAAGTTTGATATCAGAGCCTAGGTTTATGGATTACTAGAGGATTAGGCTGAATCTTAAGAATTATTTAGGGTTTAATTGATTTGGTTTAAGAGATGTGGAATGATGATACTAGTGCATAGTTTTATTGTTTTGGTGACTAAGACAAGTTAGTTTGTTTTGTATTTTGTAGAAAATATAGATGGCTGCAAGAAAGAAAGGTAAGGGTGCTGCAAATGATAGGGCTGACACTAATGACGTTCCAGGGCTTACAAATGATGAGCCACCACTGAATGTCTATAGGGATATTGGGAAGGCCTTGCAGGGAATCACAAAGATCCTTGAAGGGCCAAAGGGTCAAAAGGAACTCAGCATTGAGGAGTTTAGGAGGATGGCGCCTACTTTCACAAGGACTACTACCTCTACTGATGCAGAGAGTTGGATTATGGATATTGAGAAAATTCTAGAGGTCTTAAGGTGTGATGATGGTAAGAAAGTAGCATATGTAGCTTTTATGTTTAAAGAGGAAGCTGAACATTGGTGGAGGATGGAGAAGGAAGTGAAAAGATACCCAACTACTCCAATGACTTGGGAGCAGTTCAAGATTGGATTCTTAGAGAGANTGGAGAAATTTGCTAAACTTTATGTAAAGGAGATTATGAAATTACATGGGGCCCCAGTGTCGATTGTTTTAGATAGAGATCCTTGATTTGTCTCAAGGTTTTGGGATAGTTNTGGAGAAGGAAGTGAAAAGATACCCAACTACTCCAATGACTTGGGAGCAGTTCAAGATTGGATTCTTAGAGAGATATTTTCCACAGGTAGAGAAGGATCATTTGGCACAAGAGTTCATGAATTTGGCTCAAGGGAGCATGATAGTTGGTGAACACGAGGAGAAATTCACAAAATTAGCAAGGCATGCCATGCACATGGTAGCAGTTTAGAGACATAAAGCAAGGAAGTTTGAAAGAGGTTTGAAGTGAAGCATTAAGGAGAAAATNCATGCACATGGTAGCAGATGAGAGACATAAAGCAAGGAAGTTTGAAAGAGGTCTGAAGTGGAGCATTAAGGAGAAAATGATTACCTTGGAACTACCAACATATCAAGAGGTTGTTCGCAAGGCTCGAGTTTTGGAGGGCAATGAAAAGGAAAGGGACAAGGAGAGAGAAGAAAAGAAGAGAACAAACTCAGGAGGTGACTCTAGGGGTGGTTCCCACAATTTCAAGATGAGTAGGCAGNGTTTGAAGTGAAGCATTAAGGAGAAAATGATTACCTTGGAACTACCAACATATCAAGAGGTTGTTCGCAAGGCTCGAGTTTTGGAGGGCAATGAAAAGGAAAGGGACAAGGAGAGAGAAGAAAAGAAGAAAACAAACTCAGGAGGTGACTCTAGGGGTGGTTCCCACAATTACAAGATGAGTAGGCGGNCAAGGCTCGAGTTTTGGAGGGCAATGAAAAGGAAAGGGACAAGGAGAGAGAAGAAAAGAAGAGAACAAACTCAGGAGGTGACTCTAGGGGTGGTTCCCACAATTTCAAGATGAGTAGGCAGAGTACTTCATTATCTGGGTCCTTTGCACCAAGATTTACAGGGCAACAAAGCACTGAACAGTAAGAAAAGTGTCAGAAGTGTGGGAGATTCCATGAGGACAAGCCGTGTTATGGGACCAATTAGGAACAACTTCTTTGTTTCCATTGTGGCAAGTCAGGACACTCAACAAAGAATTGTTGGAGTGCTCAAGGAAACAAACAAGCTAGTGAACAGACGAAGGTGACATGTTTCAAGTGCAACCAACGAGGACACATTGCATGGTTTTGTCCCCAGCCCGTGCAGGGATCAGCAAGCAAGCCTCCAGCTAAGACAGATGGTGCATCAAAATAGGGTCAACAGAAGCAAGGGCAGCAGAAGGAACAGAGGTTTGGGAGGGTCTATGCAATGACACCAAAGAGCCCACAATATTCTAATTCCGTAGTCTCGGGTACTTTACTTATTTGTGAGCATGCATTTAAAGTACTCGTTGATCCGGGGTCTACACATTCTTTTGTATCTCCTAGAGTAGTAATGAAATTAGGTGTGAACCCAAAGCACTTGAGTTTGATTTGATTGTGACTACTCCCACGGGTGGTTCTGAGTTAGGAGATGTCATGTACCTAGTGTGTAGGGTCCATATTGAGGATAATCAATTACTAGTTGATTTAATACTCTTGNAGAGTAGTAATGAAATTAGGTGTGAACCCAAAGCACTTGAGTTTGATTTGATTGTGACTACTCCCACGGGTGGTTCTAAGTTAGGAGATGTCATGTACCTAGTGTGTAGGGTCCATATTGAGGATAATCAATTACTAGTTGATTTAATACTCTTAGACCTTAAGGGTTTTGACGTGATCTTGGGTATGGACTGGTTAGCTGTGCACCATGCAACAGTTGATTGTTTTGAAAAGAGAGTCGTGTTTCATCCTCCTAATCATACCAAATTTAGTTTCGAGGGGACAGGGATTATTTACTTCCCCAGCCTTGTCTCTGTAGTACAAGCTCGAAGATTGTTGAGGAAAGGTTGTCAGGGATACATTGCTAACATTATAGATACGAGAAATGAGGGGTTGTCTTTGGAGGAGATACCAATAGTAAGGGAATTTCTAGAAGTATTCCCGGATGTCCTACCTGGGTTGCCTCATGATAGAGAGATTGAGTTTGCTATTGACCTGGTACTTGGTAACGGTCCTACCTCCAAGGCTCCTTATCATATGGCACCAGTGGAGCTTAGAGAGCTGAAGGTGCAACTTCAAGAGTTGATAGATTTTTCGGCCTAGTGTGTCACCATGGGCCGCACCAATACTGTTCGTGAAAAAGAAAGATGGAAGCATGAGACATTGCATTGACTACAGGGAGTTGAACAAAGTAACCATCAAGAATAAGTATCATCTTCCTCAAATTGATGATTTGTTTGACCAACTAAGAGGTGCTAAAGTATTCTCGAAGATTGACCTTCGAACGGGTTACCAAAAATTGAAGATAAAGGTGGAGGATGTGCCTAAGACTGCTTTTCGTACCAGTTATGGACACTATGAGTTTCTTGTGATGCCATTTGGGCTAACCAATGCATCAGCAGCCTTTATGGATCTCATGAATAGGGTGTTCAAGCAGTACTTGGATCAATTTGTAGTGGTATTTATTGATGATATTTTGGTGTACTCGAAGAGTCCTGAAGAACATGAGCAACATTTAAGAATTGTTCTACAAACTCTTCGGGATCGAAGGCTTTATGCCAAGCTCAAGAGATGTGAATTTTGGCTGACTAGTGTATCAGTTTTAGGACATGTGATTTCTAATAAAGGGGTTTCAGTGGATCCTCAAAAAGTGGCGGCAGTTAAAGATTGGCCTCGACCGACGAATGCTACTGAGGTATGTAGTTTCTTAGGTTTGGCAGGATATTACAAGAAATTTGTCGAGGGTTTCTCCAAAATTGCCATTCCATTGACCTGGTTGACCCAGAAGTAGGTAGTTTTTCAGTGGACGGATGAATGTGAAAACAATTTCAATGACTTAAACGAAAGGTTGGGGTCTGCTCCAGTTCTTACTATACTTGCAGATAATGGTGGGTATGATATCTACTGTGATGCTTCGGGGAAAGGGTTAGGTTGTGTGTTAATGCAACAGGGGAAGGTTGTGGCTTATGTTTCTAGGCAGTTGAAACCCTATGAGTAGAATTACCCAACACATGATTTAGAGTTGGCAACTGTTGTGTTCACACTGAAGATATGGAGGCACTATTTGTATGGGGAGACATGTGAGATATATACAGATCATAAGAGTGTTAAGTATTTATTTACAAAGAAAGAACTGAACATGAGACAATGAAGATGGCTAGAGCTAATCAAAGACTATGATGTGAATTTGCACTATCATCCAGGAAAAACAAAATGTGGTGGCAGATGCACTAAGTAGAAAGTTTACAGGGAGCATGGCCTCTTTGCTTACTCAGTAAAAAAAACTTGTGAGGGATCTTGAAGAGGCAAAAGTTGAGGTGGGGATACCGGAGACTAATGCTTTTATAGCAAGCTTGCAAGTTCGACCTACCTTACTAGATCGAATAAAGGAGGCACAACTAAATGACCCGAATTTGGTGAAGATTCTAGAAGAAACCGAGCGAGGTGAGAAGACTGATTTTTGTGTGGCAGATGGAGTGTTGAGATTTGGGAATCAAGTATGCATACCTAATGACCCAGAGATCAAGAAACAAGTGATGGAGGAGGCCCATTACTCTCGTTTCACAGTTCATCCGGGAAGTACAAAGATTTATCAGGACTTGAAAGGGATATTTTGGTGGAATAATATGAAGAGGGAAGTAGTTGACTATGTGTCTAAGTGTCTGACATGTCAAAAAGTGAAAGCAGAACACCAAAGGCCAGAAGGATTACTGCAACCACTTCCTATCCCTGAGCGGAAATGGGAGCACATTATCATGGATTTTGTGAGTGGGCTACCCAAGACCCCAAGTGGACTTGATTCTATTTGGGTTGTGATGGACAGATTGACAAAGTCCACACACTTTTTGCTTGTGAGGACTACTTATCTCTTGGAGAAATTTGCTAAACTTTATGTAAAGGAGATTATGAAATTACATGGGGCCCCAATGTCGATTGTTTTAGATAGAGATCCTTGATTTGTCTCAAGGTTTTGGGGTAGTTTACAAAAGGCTATGGGCACCGAGTTGAGATTTAGTACAACTTACCACCCACAGATAGATGGACAGTCGAAGAGAGTTATTCAAATATTGGAAGACATGCTTCGTGCTTGTGTGCTTGACTTAAAGGATTCTTGGGAAGAGCATTTACCACTAGTTGAGTTTGCTTATAATAACATCTTTCAAGCTAGCATTGGCATGGCACCGTATGAGGCTTTATATGGGCGAAAATGTAGATCCAATTTGTTGGGCTAAAGTCGGGGAAAGAAAGATATATGGGCCAGAGATAGTACAAGAGACCACAGATAAAGTACGGTTGATTCAAGAAAAACTTCGAGTTGCTCAAAGTAGACAGAAAAGTTATGCGGACAATCGGAGGAGAGACTTAGAATTTCAGGAGGGCGATCATGTATTCCTAAAGGTGTCACCTTGGAAAAAGATTATGAGATTTGGTAAAAAGGGGAAGTTGAGCCCAAGGTATATTGGACCCTTCGAGATTCTAGGAAGAGTTGGTGCAGTGGCTTATAGGCTAGTCTTACCACCAGAGTTGGCTGGTATCCACAATGTGTTTCATGTATCAATGCTTAGGAAGTAAATGTCAAATTCATCACATGTAATTGAGGTTGAGCCGCTACAAATGCAAATGGATTTGTCTTATGAGAAGCTACCAGCGAAGATCTTGGATCGAGAAGAACGAGTATTGAGGAACAGGGTCTTTCCATTCGTTAAAGTTCTGTGGAAGAACCACTCGGACAAGGAAGTTACCTAGGAGAGCGAACAAGAGATTAAGGAAAAGTACCCACAGTTGTTCCAACCACGGGATGCACCAAGTTTGGAGGAGCAAACTTCTTAAAGGGGGGAGAGTTGTAATAACCAATACCGGTATGTGTTCGGATTTTTTTTTTAAAAATAAATAAAAAGAGAGGAAGTTATTTAGAAAATTTAAAATTGGTTGTACACTAATATGTTATGATTAAAACTGTAATTCTAATAAATTAGAGGGACTTGAGTGACATTAAAGGAAAATAATGATCATGTCTTAGAAATAAGCTGACTGCCCTAGGTTGCGCCCATATATTATCAGTATCGTTAGACTAGAAGGAACAGGCAGCGGCACAGAGAAAGAAAGAAAGAGAGAAGGTAGAAAGACGAAGGAAAAGGAAAAGAAAAAAAGGGGGATTGAACTCGTTAAAGGTATGAATTCATTAACTATTGGTAGGTTTATAAGTTTTATATATATGTTCATGGTGAAGAATAGTGATGAATGTATAAATGGGTTTTATTGGAAGTTGCTAATTTAGGTGTTTAAATCTAAGTTAGAATGGTTAGTCTTGAAGTTTATAAGGAATTTAACCAATGTGTAAAAAGAAAAAAACAAAAAAAAAAAAAGAGAAGGAAGTTACTGGTTCAGTATTATCGTAGGAAGAAGAAGGTGGAAACGTCTAAAATTATAGAAACTTCCATTAGTTAAAAAAGATGGCATTGTGACCCCTTATATTTTCATAAATTCAATTTTGATCACTTTTTCACTTGATAATTTGCAAAGATGACCCTAATAGTTTTGAAACAAGATTGATAATTTCGAAAACAGCCCTCGAGCCTTGGAAAGTATTCAAAATTATACCTTGACCCCAAAAGTTTCAAAAATTATGATTTGACCTCAAAACTTTAGAAACTTTTTCTAAACAGCCTAGAATACTTCCATATCCTATTACCTCGTATTAGGAAGGATATTTATATGTAAAAGACATACTAAGTATATGTCAATGGGTAGAAAATATAAAAATTAAATATAGAATCGCGAAACGACGAAGTTAGGAAAAATGAATTGATTGTTATATGTTATTTTGGATTACGTGGTAATTGCATTGAGGTTGCGAAAGAGTGCTTGGAACTGGATTTTGGAAATCAAGGTAAGTAGTTTACTACTTCTTTTGGGAGAATTTTCTATATTAAATGCGTGGGTATGTGTGTGTGAATTTTTCATATATATGATATATGTTGATGTTTGGGGTTGCAATTAAATGTTTTGCAATTGTGAATTGTTAGACATGTGAATTTGAAAAACTTATGGGATGATTTTATATCATTTCTTAAATGTGTTTTGGTTATGAAAGGGAAATTTTATGTGCGTTGGGACTAAAACAACAGTTTTAGTGTGTGTGTGTGTGTTGAAATCATGTTTTATGAGAAGAGGATTGAGTTACCAAGTCTAAATGGTAACAACATTGTATACTGGCGTAGTCGATATAGGGATGTGNTGAAATCATGTTTTATGAGAAGAGCATTGGGTTACCAGGTCTAAATGGTAACAACATTGTATACTGGCGTAGTCGATATAGGCATGTGCACATAGGGGTCAGTTATCAGGCTAGTGATAACAAGAGAAGAGACTAGTTATCAGGCTAGTGATGACAAGAGATGGGGCCAGTTACCAGGCTAGTGGTAACAAACATGCTTTGACAAATGTATTTGAAACTGAACGTGTGTGTGAGTGTTTTGAGTTATAAATGTCTTTCACTTATAAATTTATTTGTGAAAATGAGTGAGTGTTTGAGTTATAAATGTTTTTGTTTTTATAAAGTTATTTATAATGATAAGATCATTTTGTTTACATGATTATGTGGAAGGGATTGAGGTACAATTTGTTGTACTTATGTATATAACAAAGTTTATTTTTGCATATAAAATGTGGGATTTATTTTCACACCTCATTAGAGGTGGTTGCTATTCACTGGTCTTTGTGCTCACCCAAACATTTAACATTTTTCAGGTGAGGATCAGGGGGAGGAGTAAGTCCCTAGATAGACAAAGGCTTAGAAGAATTGAAGATTTATTTTATTGTAGGTTTTCAGGAATAAATGTCTTTTGTAGTTTTGAGACAAATATTCAATTGTTTTGTGAACAATGTTGCTTATGCTTAGAGTAGTGAACCTTATGGATTAATTATTGTTTTACTTGAGTTTAATAATAATGTCAGTGATGTTAGTTTATTCCTCTGGTATTCATTAGATCGGTGGAATGGATTACTTTATTATTTGTCTTCCGCTGTATTTTGCATTTATTATGCACATGGATGGTTAGTTAAGGCCTTGGTGGCCGGTCTACTACCCACCCTACGTGATTCGGGGTGGGGGTGTGATAATGTCCGCCAGTGTTGCTCCCGCATATTCCTTCATGGATTTCATATAGTAACAGCTCGATCTTGACCACGGGGACACATAATAAACAGAGTCTCGAGAAGGATTTTTTATACAACTTTTCATCAAGGGAGACTTAAAACCTTAGGGCCATGAGTTTTATTTTCTTGGTTTGCTTGGCATCTTCTAGGAGTACCCTGATCAACAAATAGCTGATGAAAGGGTCTATCTAGCCTAGGGGTATATCCCGGATATCGATGGGAAGTATCTCCTTAGCATCAATGTTGGTTATACTCTAGCTCTCTCTAAGTATTCCATTGTTATCCACCGAGTGATTTTTGATGCCAAGGGCGAGGCTAGGCATGCCAACGCATCGGCGTGGTTGTTGTGATACCTAGAAATCTGAGATAACTTGATCTCCTCAAATCCTCCCATTTTTTATTTTACTCATTGATAGTATGTCTTCATCTTGTCGTCTTGGGCTTCGAAGTCTCCATTGACTTGGTTGATGACCAGCTAGGAATCGTAGAAGACATGAAGGTGTCTTACATTGATGGACAATGCCCTACCAAGTCCTGATATCAATGCCTCATATTCAACTTCGTTATTGGATGCTTTAAAATCCAAATTGGATGGCTTATGTCCATTGTGATCCCTTCAGAATTGGTCAGGACTACGCCTATTCTTGCCCCCTTGCGTTTGAGGATCCGTCGACGTGGAGGCTCCAAGGGTCATTTAATGAGTCGGGCACCACAGGTTTCTCCCATAGGGGGCTCAGGCGTAAAGAATTCAGTTATAAAGTCAGTCAGTACCTGGCCTTTGATGGATGTTTGAGGTTTTATATCATATCTCAAACTCTCCAAGTTCAACAGCCCACTTGGCGACTAATGAGCACATAATATTGCATATTTAACGACCTCATTACATGACTTTTAACTCAACTTTTGCATCTAAGTACTTAGAGTTAGCCGAAATTATGAATAATGTTAAATTTTCGATGTTGCAGGTAATTATAGCTTAAATGATGGATTTTAGAACCTTGCAACTAAGTGTGGAGGAGTGGTGAAGAGATGGACACATTACATGAGGATTTGGAGGCTCAAAAGTGAAAGAAATCAAGGAGGTATTGGTGTTTGCTAATATAGGCATCAGCAGCCACACCATTTTGTAGCAATACCTCGGTTTGCCTCCTTTTTTTACCATAATCCAATTCGAATCTGAAGAAGTTCAAAACATGAAAGTTGTTGATCTGGATGTCCTCTACATTCTATCAAACTTTCATCTCAATTGAACAATTGGATCAAAGTTTATGATAATTCTACGAAAACTGGTCTAGAACAGACAACCTACCTGAAAGACCTACCGGTAGTTTTCACTCCAGTAGCCAAAACCTACCGGTAGATTGCTAAAAACCTACCGGTAGGTTTTGTCCAGAATGCCCAGAACGTCTGAAACTCGTACTCCACTTGCTTGGGGGTCCCACCATTGATTCTCCCACTTGTCCCCTGACTTCCCTTACATATCTACATGCTTCATACACCCTAGTTGAAGACTTTGGAGGAAAATGCATTAATGAGGATGGGAGAGAAGGGGGCAGCCATCTTGGGTGAAGGCTATCCTCTTCCTAGGCTGTCAAAAGCCATCCACTCACCTCCCATTGATGGGAGGCCTGCACACACATGCTAGGGACCACCATGGACGAATCCAATAGCTCCGTTTCCTCATCCAAGGTCTAGAACATGAGTATTTTAAATACGCATTAGGATGGAAAATTACCATTTACCTTTCTAAGAAAAAGTTCAAATTTTCCTGGGTTTCACACCATGGACGAAAATGCAAGGCTCACACTCCATATATTCAGCATTCACAAGCCATTGAAGGTGTGGCTACCTAAGCTTAGAAAGCTCCAAGGAGGAAGATGATGAATAGTAGATAGAAAACTTGGATTTTTGCATTTTCTTCCATCGTTTCACTTGTATTTTATTGTAAGACTTTTGTAAACTTCATTATTTACTTTTAATGTTATTTATTTCAAGTGTTTTGCAAGTTTAATTGAGTATCTTAGTTTCTACCATTGTTGTCTTAAATTTTCTTCATTTCAAGTTTTAAAATGGGTATTGAATATTTTTCTTCATAGTTTAAGATTTCTTGCTTTAAGTTAAGTTCCATGTTTCCTTTCTTCATTATGTCTCTTTACATTATGCATTTCTTTCTTGCTTTCATGGGTAGCTAGATTTCTAGTTGGCTAATTCAAGGGAGACCTCTTCTTGGATTTTCCATTTTAACTCATTTTCTTTCCTCCTATCAGTGTACAATGATCCAATTTGACTGGGTTGAGAGTGGATGGGGTTGTGAGTCTTTGATATCCCGTAGGCCTAGTCACAGGTTATGCTTGGATCTTCACCATCTCGTCCCTAGCTTCCCACAAATCAATCGTTCATCTATGCACCATTGGAGGAAGGTTTCGAGTTGAGTTGGGATTCCCATTGGAATGACCTCTTTGGATTAGTCAACACTTGTTTTATTGTATTTTCATTCACAAACTCCAATCACCAAAACACAAACAAAAGATTTTACACTTTTCCCTTTTCACAAAATCACCTTCACACACTTGAACTTTTCTTCCCTGAGGAGACGACCTTGGAATACTTTTCCAAGTAAAACACGAAATACAAAAGACCCATTGCACTTGGGGAGCACTTTTGTACACACACACACACACATTTTTGTGCATTTACACATCACATTACCATCATTTCATTTTCTCCCATCTCCTTGCCCGTTCTTTTGACATCACCCACAGGAGAGTGACACTCCCCTTCATCCATATACTGTACATGCTGAAATGTGATATTTAGAGGTTAGGAAACTACAAGGAATTTTGTCAAGCATTTTTGGTGCCGTTGCCGGGGAAGGTTAAGCGTCGAGTTCAAAGGTGATTTTGGAACGGCATAGGTAAGTCTCGTGATTTTCATCATGGGCCACGGTATGTCATCTAACTGGTACATATTTTTGTTGTAGTTTGTGTTTCGTATTATGTTTCCTAATTTTTATGAAAATGTATCAAATNAGACGGCATAGGTAAGTCTCGTGATTTTCATCATGGGCCACGGTATGTCATCTAACTTGTACATATTTTTGTTGTAGTTTGTGTTTCGTATTATGTTTCCTAATTTTTATGAAAATGTATCAAATGCCCAAAATTTT
>CAUOFW020005592.1:0-26674 GCA_963454935.2 Ilex paraguariensis
ATCAGTTTGGCGCCGTCTGTGGGAAATCGACAAAATTCTCACTCCTGAACATTACGTCCATTAACTAATGGCGATCACTACTCGATCCATGAACCAACACGAAGACAACCCTCCACGAGAGGAGGAGGTTGCTCCCCCCGCCTATCAACCCTGTTCCGGATACTTTAGCCCCGAATCCAACAAATATTGGAGACCATGCAGCAACTGGTTGCTCAAAACCAACAGTTACTGCAACTCATACTTGCTGGACAAGGAGGAGCACCACACGGAGGTGCACAACATGGAGGACCCCAAGGTGGAGCACCACACGGAGGTGCACAACGTGGAGCACCACATGGAGGTGCACAACATGGAGGGCCCCACAGAGGTGCACAACATAGAGCACCCCAAGGAGCTCCACATCCTGAACATCAAGGAGCACCACGCCCTGTTGCTCCACGCCCGGGTGCCCCATTGGGCACCCCACTTCAGGAAGCCCAACATGAGGGAGCTGCACCTCCCCTCCCCTTGCTTTCCAGGGAGAGGACCCTTATCTCCAGGAGGATGAGGGTGAAAACCAAAGCATGGGGCATGGAAGCCACTTCCATGATCATTCCAGAGGAGCCCCCAATCATTGGGACGAGAAGATAAAGGAGGTACAAATCAACTCGGTGATGTCTTCAACGCCATGAAGGCACAGGGACCCGAGACTGTTGACCACCTGGTAAGGCGTACTGATACCCCTTTCAAATCTGATGTAGCAAACTACCCCCTCCCTCAGAAGTTCAAAATGCCATCTGTGGAGACCTTTGATGGAACAAAGGATCCACTGGACCACCTCGACACTTACAAGACCTTGATGCAATTGCACAACGTACCAGACGAAATCATGTGCAGGGCATTCCCAACCACATTAAAGGGGTCTGCCCGACAGTGGTTTGCTAAGCTCTCCCCCGCCTCTATTGCCTCTTTCGCCGAGCTTAGCAGATCATTCGTCTCACACTTCATAGGAGGGCGTCGCCACCAGAAACCAGTTACGCACCTGCTTAGTATAAAGCAGGACCGCGAGGAGAGCCTGAGGAGTTACCTCACTCGTTTTAACGAGGAGGTACTCCAAGTTGATGAACCTGACGACAAGGTGACGATGACCGCTTTCTTGGGTGGCCTCCGTTCATCAAGTTTCCTTTTCTCAGTTCTGAAGCGCCCACCGAAGAGCATGCCAGAGCTGCTAGCCAAGGCCCAAAAGTACATAAACGCAGAAGACATCACAAGGGCCAGGCGGGGTGAGTCTTCCAGAGCAGTGAGAAAAGGAAGGAAAGAGAGAAGGACGATAAGAAGGAAACCAGCAACAAATATGGCAGGACAGAGAAAGTCCCTGTCAAGGACCGGCTAGGTCCTGCTCCTCAGAGGAACCGTCAACCCTTCACTCCCCTCAATGCTTCCGTGGAACACATCCTATTCCAGATCCAGGATGACCCCGCGATAAAGTGGCCTGGAAAAATGAAGTCTCCTCCAAATCGCAGAAATCCTAACAAGTATTGCCGCTTCCATCGTGACCACGGGCATGACACCGACGATTGCTACGACCTCAAGAGGCAAATTGAGGAGCTCATCCAGCGTGGTCACTTGCGTCAGTACGTTGCTGGAAGGGAACGTGTACCACAACCTCACAACCAGGAAGATCAGCAGCCTGTGGGGAAATCCACACTATCTCAGGGGGACTAGCAGGTGGAGGAGAATCACTTTCCGCGATGAAGGCCCATGCCAGGAAGGCAAGACATGTCTACGAGATGCGCCCATCTAAGGTGCCGAAGCAGGAAAGCGACGAGGTCATATCTTTTTCAAACAAGGACCTGGAGGAATCCAACACCCCCATGATGACCCCTTGGTGCTCACCATGACGGTGGCCAACTTTCATGTGCACAGGATCCTGGTAGATAGTGGCAGCTCTGCAGATATCCTATTTGCAGAGGCCTATGACAAGCTCAACCTGGGCAGGGAGAGGCTACAGCCAATCAGGTCACCCCTCATTGGATTCTCAGGGGAAAAGTGTATCCCCTTGGATCCATCACACTTCCCGTCACCGCCGGAGTAACACCCCGAAGCTCCACAGTCATGGTCAATTTCCTGGTAATAGAATGCCCGTCAGCCTACAACATCATATTAGGGCGACCAGCTCTTAACACATTAAGAGTTGTGCCCTCTACCTACCATCTCGTTCTCCGCTTTCCAACCTTAAATGGAGTCGGAGAGGTCAAAGGGGACCAAATAACAGCCAGAGAGTGCTATGTATCCTCTATGAAGGCTAGGAAGCCCCAAGAAGCATTGCAAGTTGAGGTCCTTGACCCAAGGGATGACTCCGCAACAGAAAGAGGAGAACCAGTCGAGGAACTCATCCCTGTGGTCTTAGAAAAGGAGCACCCAGACAGAAGAATTTACATTGGCTCTTCCCTTTCTGAAGAGCTGGCTCCCCTGTTGATTGAATTTTTGGAGCGTAATATGGACATCTTTGCTTGGTCGCATGAGGACCTTGAGGGCATCGACCCGAAAGTAGCTACCCATCACCTCAATGTCGATCCACTGTACAAGCCTGTTCGCCAAAAGTTAAGGGGAGCCTCCACTGAAAGGGCCCAAGCCATGGACAAGGAGATTAGAAAGCTGGTTGATAACGGAGCAGTCAGGGAAGTGGCGTATCCAGAGTGGCTCTCCAACGTAGTAATGGTTACTAAGGCTAATGGGAAGTGGCGTCTCTGTGTCGACTTCACAGAACTGAACAAGGCATGCCCAAAAGATAGTTATCCACTGCCGCGGATTGACCTCCTCATCGACGCCACCGCTGGGCATGAGTTGCTCACTTTCCTGGATGCATACTCGGGGTACAACCAGATTAGCATGCATCCCCCAGACCAAGAGAAGACATCATTCATCACGCCAAAGGGGACATACTGCTACAGGGTCATGCCCTTTGGGCTAAAGAACGCTGGAGCAACCTACCAACGGCTGGTGAACAAGATGTTCCAGTCTCAGATCGGGCAAACAATGGAGGTGTACGTGGATGACATGCTGGTAAAGAGCCTTGCAGCAGTAGACCACATTGATCACCTCCAAAAAACTTTCAACGTCCTGAGGTCCTATCACATGAAGCTCAACCCTGAGAAGTGCGCCTTTGGTGTGGGGTCTGGTAAATTCCTGGGCTTTATGGTCAATCAGAGGGGAATTGAGGCAAACCCTGACAAGATCAAGGCCATTCTTGACATGAAGTCACCCTCTTCAACCAAGGAGCTCCAGCGCCTCAATGGAAGGATCGCAGCATTAAATAGGTTTGTCTCCAAATCTGCAGATAAATGTCTCCCCTTTTTCAAAACTCTCCGAAAAGCCTTTGAGTGGAAACCTGAGGCAGAGGAGGCTTTTCAAAAGCTCAAAGCCTACCTAGCAGCACCTCCCCTCCTGTCACATGCTGCTCCTGGAGAAACTCTCCATCTATACCTATCTGCTTCCCCATCAGCGGTAAGCTCAGTGCTCGTTAGAAACAACAATGGAGTGCAGAAACCAGTTTATTACGTGAGCAGGGCATACCGGGGGGCAGAGGTCAGATATTCAGCACTAGAAAAACTGGCACTCGCTCTGGTCACGACAGCGAGACGGCTGCGACACTACTTCCAGGGCCATCGTATGGTGGTCATCACCGACCAACCACTTAAAAGAATCTTGGGAAAGCCGGACGTGTCTGGAAGACTTCTTAAATGGGCAGTAGAACTCGGGGAATTCGACATTCAGTACCAACCTAGGACGGCCATCAAAGCACAAGCCCTAGCAGATTTCGTAGCTGAACTCACACCAACAGAGGATGGGAACAGTGAGGATCCCCAAATGCCCAACGGAGACATCAAAAAGCCTAACAAAGCCCAGGCACCACAAGCTGCACCTCAGGATGCCCAGGCACCACAGGCTGCACCTCTAGTTCCTGCACCACAGGCTGCACCTTTGGATGCCCAGGCACCACAAGCTACACCTCCGCATGCCCAGGCATCACAGGCTGCACCTCCCCGGTCTTCCACTTCAAATTCCAAATTCTCCATTCATCTGCTTTGGAAACTCTATGTAGATGGCTCCTCGACTAGTGAAGGAGGAGGAGCGGGCTTAATTTTGATCAGCCCAGATGGCACCACTCTCAGATATGCGATGAAGCTCCACTTTTATGCTTCCAATAATGAGGCGGAATACGAAGCCCTCCTTTCTGGATTAAGGTTAGCAATGGAAATGGAGGTTCAACACCTTGCCACCTACAGCGACTCTCAGCTGATAGTCAATCAAGTGAGGGGCGAGTTCGAAGCCAAAGGAGCCAAAATGCAAGAATATCTCAGCATGGCCAGAAACATGATCACAAAATTCCACTACTTCCAGATAAACCACATCCCCAGAGAGGATAATATGGCTGCCGACGCACTCGCAAAGCTCGCTTCATCCATGGAAGCCTCATCAGGGGAACCAGTACTAATTGGTCACCAGTGCGAGCCCAGCAGGATGGACATGGAGGCCACTAATGTTGACTGTGTATCCACCGAATCAGACTGGATGACCCAAATCAAGGCATACCTCCAAGAGGGTGTGCAGCCAGATGATCCCCTAGAGGCCAGGAAGCTAAGGATAAGGGCCTCCAAGTTTGCCATCTTGCAGGACACTCTATACAAGAGAGGTTATTCCTTACCATGGTTACGATGTCTTTCACCTGAAGAAGCCCACTATGCCCTTCGAGAAATCCACGAAGGGATCTGCGGGAATCACTCTGGAGGGCGTTCCCTTGCCCACAAGGCGCTCAGACAGGGCTACTTCTGGCCTACCATGATGAGGGACGCTCAGGAGTTCTCCAAAAAGTGCGACAAGTGCCAACGCTTTGCCACTGTGCCAAGGCAACCACCCGAGGAGCTAACAACCATTTCAAGCCCATGGCCTTTCTCTAAGTGGGGCATCGATATCCTAGGCCCCTTGCCTCTCAGTAAAGGGCAGTGCAAGTTCGTGGTGGTGGCAGTCGACTACTTCACCAAGTGGTCAGAAGCAGAACCTTTAGCAAAAATCACAGACGCAAAGGTCAAAGATTTTATCTGGAAAAACTTGGTCTGTCGCTTCGGGATTCCCCATGCCATTGTCAGCGACAACGCCAAGCAGTTTGACAACAAGCTGCTGAACTCTTTCTGTTCTGACCTTCAAATAAAACAACCTCACTCCAGCCCGGCACATCCACAAGCAAATGGACAAGCAGAGGTCATGGTAAGAACCGTGCTACGCAATTTAAAAACAAGGCTCGAAAAAGCAAAGGGCCTTTGGGTAGAGGAGCTGCCAGGTGTACTGTGGGCTTATCGAACCACACCAAGAACCCCTACTGGGGAGACTCCTTTTTCCCTCGCCTTCGGAACCGAGGCGGTCATCCCTGTGGAAATAGGGGTACACTCCCTAAGGGTCCAGCACCACGATCCCATCACCAACGAGGAAGGACTCCGTAGCAACCTCGACTTGGTGGAGGAAGCAAGGGAGATGGCTGTAGTCCGCAACGCGGAATATAAACGGCGCATGACAAGGTACTACAATTCGAGGGTGAAGCCCCGTTCTTTCCAACCTGGGGATTTGGTCCTCAAAAAAGTAATCCTCGCTACAAAAGATGCACGCGAAGGGAAGCTGGGACCAAATTGGGAAGGGCCCTACCGCGTAACAGAAGTAGTGAGACCAGACACCTACAAAATCCAAGATTCTGAGGGAAAAGTTTTACTCCATCCATGGAATGCAGAGCATTTGAAAAGGTATTACCAATGACACCTTGAGAGCATCAAAGCAGTAGAAATTGGGACTTGATTTGATTTTTAGCGGTGTACCCAAGATTTTAATGTATTTTTTATTTTTTGGGAATTATCACCCAATATCGCTTTTTATAAGCAATAAATTAATAAAATTTTCTATGCCATTTACTCCAAAAAGATTTTCTGTATTTCATTTCAAAGGAGTATCGGTACAAAAATAAGGCCAGATACCGCCTTTTCAAAAAAAAAAAATCAAAAGTCCTAAACACTCTAACTGCTCTCATGGTCGTCCCCCACCTCATCCTCATTGTCATCAACATCATCAAATCCCCCCTCATCACTGTCATCAGTGGGCACGAAAGGTGAGAAGTCAATATTAGGGAAAGCGGTAGAAACTTTCCCTCGGAGATCCTCGAAACCATCAATAAAAGCATCTGCAAGACCGTTCTCCAAGTCTTCCTCAGCACGGGAAACTCTCTCCCTAGCAGCCGTCAGCTTTGCCTCTGCAACAGCTGCCTCTCTGAGCATGGCCCTCCCATGGGCCTCTACAAGCTCAGCCTCTCTGAGCGTGCTCCTCTCGCGGACTGCCAAAAGCTCAGCCTCTAGCTTAGTGGCCCTCTCATAGGCTGCAACAAGCTCACCATCCCTGAGCGCGCTCCTCTCGTGGACTGCCAAAAGCTCAGCCTCTAGCTTAGTGGCCCTCTCATGGGCTGCAGCAAGCTCACCATCCCTGAGCGCGTCCCTCTCGCGGGCCGCCAGAAGCTCAGACTCTAAATTAGAAAACCTTTCATGTGCTGCCACAAGCTCACCCTCCCGGAGCACGTCCCTCTCACGGGTCACCAAAAGCTCAGAATCAAGCTCGACAATCCTCTCCTGAGCAGTAATAAGCTCCCTCTGCACAAGGCTAAGATCCAGCTTCAGCTTGTCTTGATTATAGGCCCTCGAAAGCAAGCAGATGGAGGAAGTCGAAACCTAAAAAAAAAAAAAGGAGTCAAAAACACAGGAAACGACTGGAGAAAGGGAAATAGCAGACCCTTACCTGAGCCAGACCTTCCAAATACATGTTGACGATATTATCAGTGCCCGAAGCGCTAAGCTCAGAAACTTCTGGCCCAAACACAAACCTCCCAAGCCTTGCCCTGATAGCTGCTGGTCTCCCCATCATAGCACCAGCCCAAATCGGCACTTGGGTAGAAGTTCCTGAACAAGGAGGAGACAAAGGAGGGGTAGCACGAGGAGAGGATAAAGGTGGAACAGATGTGCCTGGCAAGGAAGATTCTGGAGCAGCAGTTGGAGAAGTTGCCAGCTGAGAAGGAGCCACCGTGGAAGCCACATGGGGGGCATCATCTGTCCTTATCACTTTGGAAGAGGAAGATTCTGGAGCAGCAGTTGGAGAAGTTGCCAGCTGAGAAGGAGCCACCGTGGAAGCCACATGGGGGGCATCATCTGTCCTTATCACTTTGGAATAAGAAGATTCTGGAGCAGCAGTTGGAGAAGTTGCCAGTTGAGAAGGAGCCACCGTGGAAGCCACATGGGGGGCATCATCTGTCCTTATCACTTTGGAAGAAGGAGGGCTCCTGCTAGAAAAACGGGACACCACCACCCTCTTACTCGCTGCAAGAAATAGAGAAGGGTTTAAAAAAAAAAAGGGGAGAGGAAACTAGCTCACCCTTTTTCTTTGAAGAGGAGCTGCCAGATTTCTGAGATGGAGCTACAGCTCTAGTATACTTGGGCAGGAGAACTCCCAAATCTTTACAAGGGCAAGCTTTGACAGCCTCCAATTTCCACTCCTGGTCCCGGGAAAGCACAGGTATATCTACATAGAAAAAGTGAGCACACACACAAAGAAAAAAAAAAAGGGGAAAAAAGAAGAAGTGTGCAGCATACCGGGCTTTTTAGCAGCACCCCAATGTGTTGGCACCAAAACTCTGTCGGCTTCTGAAGCCCATTCTCCACTAATAAAGAAGAAACAAGATTTCCAGCCGCCGCAATTAGAGCGCATCCCTGTAAGCACTGTACCACTCCGCGCGGTAAAATAATACCATCCCCTATTTGGTGTAGGGGTTTCGCTCAAATTATATGCTGCATGAAACTCCATAGGGGAAGCATCCTCGTGGTGCACCTTTCTCCATAAGGCAAGAAAATCGAGCAGGACTCTCCAACCGTTGGGTGCTAGTCGCCCCGGGGTCAAGGAGAAGTAATGCAAAACTCGACAAATGGGGGAGGACATGGGAAATCTTAACCCAGCCTCAAGCATCTCCTCGTAGACAACAATATCCCCGGAAGAGTCATCGCAAGCAAACTCGCCCAACTCAGCCCGACGGCACAACACGGTCGGAGGGATGCGATAAGTAAAAATAAGCCTAGAAATATCTTCATCTGAGCAGAACAAACTATGAAGGGTGCTCACCTTAGACCCGTCATCATCAGGTCCCACTTTGCTATTGCGTTTCTTCTTCCGGGGCCTTAAGGAGTAGTCCAAATCACCATTGGGAGAGTCTTGAAGAACTTGAATCGGGGGAACTACAACAGGGGCTTGATCATCAAGGGCAGCACCCAAAGCTTCCCTACTACTTGCAATGTCTAGCCCAACGCCTGAAAGTGTGCCTGACTGCTGTTGCTCATCAAAACAAAGTTGCCTAGTAGCTTGAAGGGTGCTTGGCCCTTCAATATTGCACAAAGCAGAATTTTCGGAGCAAAAATCAGCACCTAAGGCGCCCAAATCAGTACCTCGAGTGAGAATCGGATCAGCCCGTGCTCCCAGGCCACTGCCTAGCTCTCCCTGACAAACCTTGGACTGATTTTCAGCGCCCCTCGATGGAAAAATGCTGCTGCCCAGCGTTCCAAAGCCGCCCAGCGCAGCAGATCTGAAGCTGTCTGGGACAGCAGAAGCAGCAGCTAGGCTGCTGCCCAGCGCACCTGGGCTGTCCAGGACAGCAAGGCCAGCGCCCAGGCAGCTGCCCAGCGCGCCTGGGCTGTCCAGGACAGGAGGAGCAGCGCCTAGGCAGCTGCCCAGGCCCCCAACGCGCGCTGCCCAGCTGCGCGCCTGCGCTGCCCATCTCCCCTTCCAGCGTGCCTTCACTGCCCAGGCCCCCAGCACGCGCAGAACAGCCGCTCAGGCCCCCAGTGAGCGCAGAACAGCCGCCCAGGCCCTCAGCGCGCGCGCGCGCGCTGCGCAGCCGCGCGCCTGCGCTGCCCAGCCGCGCGCCCAGCGCGCCTTCGCTGCCCAGCCGTCTCCCTGCGCAGCCCAAGCCATTCCTCGCGCTGCCCATCTCCCCTTCGCTGTCCAGCCTTTCAATTTCAGATCCACAGCTTTCTTCAACCTCCACCAATCCCTCTTCAATCGACATTGTTCACTTGAGAAGCTCAACTAGCAAAGAAGAAATCACACTCTTGAAAGGATTCAAGGAGAACACACACTTTGGCTTCAACAAAATGGGTAGGACTTGAGTTCTCAAAATTTTCAAGAGGTGGGTGCTCAACCTTAAAAATAAGTGAAGTGGTAACATGAAGAAGAAGACTATATTTATAGTCTAGGGTTTTTCAAAAAGAGGAAAAAAGTCCAAATAGACTATTATGAGCCCTCTTCAAAATAAAATAGGCAAATAGAAAATTATGGGCCCTCTTCAAAACAAAGTGGCCAAAAAGAAAGTTATAAGCCATTTTCAAAACAAAAAGGCCAAACAAAATATTATGGGTCATATTTAAAATAAAGTGGAAGAGACTAGAAAAAAAAAATGTAATCAATGCCTCCTTCTCCAAGTCTCCTTGGACATGGGGCATTGGGGGGCAAATGATGGGTTAGGCCCAAATAGTCCAATTTATGTATTAAAGTCCAACCCTGGTTGAGGAGCCCAACCTCATTGTGAATCCACCAAGTCCAAGACAGTCCAAAGCCGGTTAGACTTCTTGCTTAGCACGTCACCAAGAGGCCACCAAGACCAAGACGGTCCAAGGCCGGTTAGACTTCTTGCTTAGCACGTCACCAAGAGGCCACCAAGACCAAGACGGTCCAAGGCCGGTTAGACTTCTTGCTTAGCACGCCACCAAGAGGGGAGCACGGGAAGTTTATCTGCACCGCCAAAGGAAACAGTCCAAATCCACCAAGTCCAAGACAGCCCAAGGCCGGTTAGACTCCTTGCTTAGCACGCCACCAAGAGGAGAGCACGGGAAGTTTATCCGCACCACCGAAGGAAGGAAACGGTCCAATCTTTGACCACGTTTCATGAAGAGCTCCCCAACCTCTTCCTTCCGTTGAGGATAAGTCGTGATCTCCACCAAAGATAATCTCTAAACTGCGATAAAGAAGCCTTGAGGATATGTCATGATCTCCACAAGAATGATCTCTTAGCTACTATAAAATGACTCTAATCTGGGAGAGGAAGGACACATGCTCCATCAGAGACTTACAGAAGACGAACCGACTACCGGAGATTATTATTTTCTTTGATTCTCCATTCCCCCTCTCAAAGCTTGTATCTCTATTCTCCATACCTTTGAATCAATAAAATACCCGGCGACTGAAGTCATTGAAGAGTGGACGTAGGTCGAATTGACCGAACCACTATAAATTGTGTCTTCTCTAATTTTTTCGTTGATTTTATTGCATTTATTATTTATACGTGACAGGTGGTGTGCAAAATTATTTTTGTGCATCATCAGAATAAGTAACAAAACTTTATATAATTGTTATATTATACTATTTTTAATATATTAAAATGTAAAATAAAAATTTTAATTTTTAAAGTATATAAAACAATTTAAATCTTTTAAGGTGAAAAATTATTCTCTCTTTTTTCCCTGATCATCAACCTCATTTATGAAACGTCCATTCAATTCAATTGCAGTACTCAATTTAATGCTCATGCTATCACGAGTCAAACTTCGGGTGGTTTTGCAACTTTATCACTCTGACTTTTAAATTAGTTGTCAACTTACTGTGAGTTTTGTATTTCCTTAAATTAAAAGTATATATTAGCGCTAATCTCAACTGATCTCAAAATATCACTCGAATTTTAATTTAGACCCTCAAAATTTAAAAATATTAATTTATATTTTAAAAGATATAAATATGTATTACTGTACACATGAGACTAACTATCGTCTATTTTGTAGTTAAAAAAATTTATATTAATTATAAATTACACCCTTCAAAGTTTAAATTGTTTACATTTATGATTAAAAAAGAATTCTATTCATTAATATTTGTTATATAACTCTCAATTTTATCGTATCATTACATTTTTGTGTCGAGTCAATTATCTTGTGTTATATATTTCACATTTACGACAATTAATAAAATACTATTTAAATATTTTTTTAAAATTAAAAAATATTTATTTTTTAATTATAATTCTCGTTAAATAATTATTTTCTGTCTACAGTTGTTTTATTCATATCTAACTTTAATTTGATCGGACAAACAAAAAATTAGTATCTAACTATAACAAAAAAGCTATTTAACGATCATTAATAAATGAATATTGATCGTAAATATGAAATACCTAAATTTTGAAGGGTACAATTTAAAAGTAGTCCAAAGTTTTTTAACGATAAAATGGACGAAGTTAACCCTATGTGCATATTGATACAAATTTATATCTTTTATGATATAAATTAATATTTTAAAGATACAAATTAAGATTTAAGTGATTTTTTGAAATTTAAATTGAGATTACCCTTTATTCAAATTACGATTTTAATATTTTTAAATAAATGCATACGATTGTAAAAACACATTTTTTTTCCCGGATTCTTAATCTCATTATTAATCTATATCTATACTACTTATAAAAGTAGTTTAGAATGAAAAACTTTTATTTTTCTATTATATCCTAAAAAAGCTCTATAATATCAATTTTATCATGCATTAAAATATAAGCATTCATTATACAGATAGAACTTAAAAGACATAGAACACCCCTCTATTAAACCAACTAGCCTTCTAATGTGAGTTTGAAAATTTTCTTATTCAGGATTATAAACTGTATATACAAGGTCATGATTCACCTGAAAGGAGAAGTTGAAAAAACCCATTAGGTGCGACGATATGAATAATTTGTTCATTATCTGATTGCAACTTTCAATTAACAAAATACAACAAATAAACTATTTTTTTTAGCACTATTCTTTTCTTTCCTTTTCCTATTTTCCTATTTTTCTTTTCATTACCTTGTTAATTTTTTTTTATCGTGTACAATTCTTGATTTTGACAATTTTTATAATTTATATCTATTGTGTGTTTCAGATTGATGGTAGTGAAGAAGCCAAGTTTTTCTTGCCTTAAGAAACGATATGAAACTGGGAAACAACTTTACAATGTCTTGAAACTTAGTCACCAATCAATTAATTTGTTTGAATTGTTCCAATGAGAAATGTTCCAAACTATTGTTGGTTACGTGGGCTATTTTTGCATTAGTTGGACTTAGACTTTTGGCCTATTGCATGTGGGGAGTGCAGCCATTTTCTTATAAATCAAAGAGTAATCAAGAGCAAAATAAAGGAGAGCACATTCACTAACTTGACACTTGAGAAGCAACAGTTATAAGTCAAATCTAAAAAACAAATGTTCCTCAAAAGCAAGTATATATGATGAAGAACCAATTTCTTTCACCTCGCCATTGAATTTTTAGAAGTTGTTTTTCTTGTTCGATTTGGCCAACCCATCAAAATGAATGAAAAAAGGAGCTCATAATTTTTTGTTGGATATCAAACTTGAGCAATGATGTTCTTCTTGAAAATGAAGATGACAACATACTATGTTTTTTTTTTTTCATCTTTATTAGCTTTTGGTTTTAATTTGGAAGCCGATAAAGTGATGGAGTAGTAATATGTAAATTTTGAAAGAGACCCAAATTTAAGTTGGAAAGTAATACTCCTTTTTATTGTTGACTTTAAACTTTGAAGCATTCATTTGCTTTATGTTTGTAAGCATGGTAGTAATTCACCACAATCGAAAAAAAAAGCTGTGATAATAAAAAGAGAGGACGAGAATTAATATATTTTAAGTGGCCGTTGATTTGAGCATTCAAGTAGACGTTGGTTTTCAAGTTTTTTGGTGTACTATTGATATTGATATTGATTTTTTGTCATTTTTTTTCAATTATTTTTTGAGTGAGTAATGAATATTATAAAATGCGTAACTGCGAAGTGAACATCTAAATAAGCTTTTTATTACTATTCTAAGCACGACAAAAAATCAAAAAACTTCTTCATAAAAGTTGTGGCACAACATTCACAATGTTTCAAGTAGGTATAAGAAGGACCATTTGTTTTATGAAGAAATAGAAGAATACAAAATTTACTAATAGTTTTTAGATAAATATTAAACACAAATTGAAATGTGGGTTGCAAATCAAGCATTGGCTTGTGGGTGTATTTGAGCAAATCAAAATATGATTACAAGGTGCATCTAGGATTTATATAGCTAACTCAAAAAATATTGAGATAATACTTTGTTGAGTTAATTTTTTAATCATGTATTTAAATCTATTACTGATAATTGAACAAATTTTGAATTTGCATTTTGCAATAATTAGATTCCAATATTCTAAGTTTAATTATTGTTTCGATTCTCATGTCTCAATAATTGAATTTAGATAATTAAATTTGATTATTTTATTCTGCATGGGTTGACAAAGACCATGAGAGACAATGGGTATATCAATAGACTTAATCTATTCATACTCAAAATTTAGTAAATTCAAATATTTTTTTGAGAAAAAGTTTCATGATAGTCAAAAGACCGAAAGAAGAGTTTTAACTATCGTGGTGTATTTTATTAATTTCCAAGAGGCATCAACTTTTTTTTTTGTTCTGTATCATCAAGTTGACAATGAATATCGTATAAAAATTTCTAAATTTTATTTTTTCTAGGCAAATGTTGAATTTGGATCATGGAATAGAATGAACATATGGTCCTAGATTATTTAATTTTAATATATAATATTTTTTATTTAAAATAATTCACGTGCAACGCACGTGTGCATTAATTAATTTATGAAACGTCCATTCAATTGCAGTACTCATTAATCATTATTTTTACTTTAAACACAACTCTATTATAAGGGAAAGACTATCGTACCTATTTGGTACCGTATCAAAATTTACGATCATTTAAGATTAAGTTATAAGTTATAATTTTTAAAAGTCATGATCGATCATAATAGATTGAAATTGATAAAAAAGTTACAATTCATAAGGGAGAAGTTATAATTATTCAGGGAAAATGCATGATCAATCATATATATCTGTGATTGATTATAGTCCTTTTGATCGATCATGGACTTCACTTGAGCAGTTGCAATTTCTTCCTTTTGAATTGTAACTTTATCATAATTCATGTCTGAAATTATAATATAATATTAAATCCGTGTGATAAAAATGGAAATAAGATTCAAACTCATACTTTCCTTATTATATAGAAGCCACAAATTATAAAAAATTAAATAATTTAACTTATGATAAAAATAAGTAATGTAATTAATAAAAAGACAAAAATATATAAAAATAAGATTCAAATTCTAACTTCGTCATTAAATAAATTACCCTAGCAAAAATAAATTATGGCAAGATTAAGAGAAAGAAAGGTAGAAAAGAGTTTAGGACTTATTTGTATCACATATAAAAAAATAGTATCTGAAAATATGTTTTATAAAAAAATGTAAGAAAAATATGTTTTGATATTTTTGTATCGTAGAACTTGTTTGTTAGATAGGATTAAGTGTTTCATATAAATTTTTTTAATATATTAAACTTGATAAAATGCCCAAAAAAAAAATTCCCAATTTATTTAGTTGTATTCAACAGTAAACACTTCCACATATTCGAAAATGAACAAAAAATGGTCTTAAAACCTTGAAGCCATCAGATCTAACACAAATAGATAGCAACACAAAATGGTTGGAGAAATCAGTTGATCCAAAAATAACAGATAAAAAAAATCAAAGCTTAGATAGAAAAACAAAAATCAACAGATCTGACACGAAAAAAAAAAGATCCAAAAAGACAGATCTGGTATACATATTTGAAGCAATCATCGGAGAAATCCGCAAATCCGGAGCAATCGCCACACAGAATCAACAGATTTGAAGTAACGTCTTATTGGAGAAGACGACCAAGTTTCGCAAGAGAGCACTCATTCATAGATTTGTGACGAGACTCTAAACAGTCCAGCAGCTCCCAAATTGACACGTGTAAAGATGTAGTTGTTATGAAATCAAAAGGTGTCGAAAAGTATTGGCTTGGAGGAGTCGAGTACACAGACTGACACTAGCATTTAAGACGACTTGACACCGCATTTATGACGAAGTGACTGAAACAAGGCTATTAATGAGCCCATGTATCCTTGAGACCCAAACCTACAATCATTATTATGAAGCATTAATGGCTATTCCGCTGAGCTTACCTTCTCGGCTCACCCCGAGGCACTGTTTCTGGAATATTGAACGCTCGAGAGTAGGTGTCAAGCGCTGATCAGAGGAACTCAAGTACCTGGGGATAGCCATAAGTGCTCGGCATGACCCCGAGCACTTGTCCTATCACCAACGCATTAAAGGTATGAAGATTTGAGTGAAAAATACCCATTGTGCATATGTAAGAGTGCAAGACATTAAATGATGAGATGAGGCTTCAAACCTTTGCACTCATTGCTAATTTAGGTATAAATATTTTTTAAGAAAATAAACAAAGGTATGCAAAACTAAATTGAGAGAAAAGAAGCACTGTGTCTTAGCCTCCAAACTTATACTGACTTAAGCTTCAGAGAGGATAAATCGGGTCTTCACCTGGCCCTTTTTTTGACCTTGTGGTTGTTTCAGGTTTATTATCGCAAGGATTGCTATCTCAATCTATTGTAGAAAATCCCCCGTGCAATTTTGTGCCGTATGTGAGAAAATACGAAAATTTTCCTGTAGCAATTGCATCATGGTGAACAAACGATCCCGATGTGATGGGGGAGGGAGTTTACACGTGAGAAACGCAGAAGCTACTCGACTCCCAATAGTTATGGAGTCGGACCCTTGAGCCAATTAGATGGAGGCGAACATGCCTTGTAGCAAACGTTCCCCATTAATCAAGGCCTCGAGGGCAAGGCCTCTTGGCTCGTAAGATCATTGAATTGGTGGAAAAAAGAATGGGGAAATGCATCAAGCAACTTGAGAAGGATAACGCCCAGATGCAACATCGACTCGATGATTTCGAGTAGTCGGGGAATGCTAGTTGGCAAAGCAATACGCATGAAGACCAGAGTTTCAGTCGAGCTAATTCCATGGGCGTGAAGCTAGATGCCCCCGAGAAGAGCATGCACATGGTCGAGAGGCGCGACCCACGAAGTTGGGGAAAGCTCCCCCCCGAGGAAGGATCAAAGTGGGATCACCATAGGGCAAGCCTGTCTCGGTGGGATCTCGACCATGGACTGCCTGGAGGTGCCATGGTTGCCGAATCCTATATAGAGTCCATCGCGAGGGGGCTTGGAGAAGAGAAAACCTGAGGGGACCTTTGAGCATGTCTAGACGCTAAGCGCAGGAGACCTAGACCCGAGGGAGATGAAGATGAAGAGTAGATCATTTCCCCGTTCGTACAGGCAATCCGGGAGATCGAGATCCCAAAAACATTTACAATTCCCCGATTCAAGGTTTATGATGGGAGAACGGATCCTGAGAGACACTTGCGATAATACAAGAAGTTGATGTCCATTTATGACACTTACCAAAGGCTTTTATGCCAAGTTTTTCCCATGAGTTTGGGTGACACTAAGATGAAGTGGTACGAAAACTTGGCCCCAGAGAGCATCAGGTCTTGGAAGCAAATGACCAAGCTTTTCACTGCTTGATTCATTACCAACAATAAAAGGCCGAAAGACATTGTCACATTGCTAACGCTCAAACGGAGGGGTGGAGAGTTCCTTCGGCAGTACGCAATCAGGTATTGGGAAGAAGTCAACGAAGTCGAGGCCTGTTAGGAAGTAATGGCAGTGCAACGTTTCGGCTGGGATTGTCCAGACACACCAATCTTTATACATCTCTTACTAAGAGAGCCCCTGGAGATATGAAAAACCTGATGGCTCAGATAAACAAATATGCCCGGGTGGAGGAAGAATCCATAATGTCTAAGAGTAAGGTCCTGGTGCCGAGGAAGAAGGAGAAGGAGAAGGAGCCACCTGCAAGGAGAGGGGCACTCGTCCTGCCACAAAATCTCTTATCCTTTCAAGGGGTGAATATGATTTTCAAGGAATGCATCTACAAGATGTTGAATAAGATAAAAGGGAAGCCTTTCTTTAAGTGGCTGTCGAAGATGCAAGGAGACCCTTCTATGAGAGACTCCACGTCTCGGTGCTCTTATCATCGGGACGTGGAGCATCTAACTGAAGATTGTAGGATGTACAAGTCTTTACTTGAGTAGTTGGTCCGAGATGGGCATCTAGGGTAGTTTATTTAAAGGAGACCTTTTGGAGGCTCGGCGGGGGAAGGGGTCGATGCGCCTCATGAAGCAGCAACTGTGATCGAAGTCATACACGATTGCACCGTTGAGAGACCGACGTATGACTTCCTCTGAGCTGACCTCTAGAGGGTCTCGCAAACAGTGACGGTGGAGGAAAATAGATGTGGGGAATAGTCCTCAAGAGGCCTCAACATGACGTCGAGGTCATTTGCTTTTTTGATGCCTACCTAGGCGGGTTAGTACTCCCGCATGAAGACGCCTTGGTAATCACCATGCGAGTCGACAAGTATGATGTTAAGAGTATTTTGGTGGACTCGGGTAGCTCGTCCGAGGTAATGTATGATGACCTCTTTCGCAAGATGGGGTTCACTTAGAAAGGCATGAAACCCTTAAGGACCCCCCCTCATTGTATTCAATGGCTCTAGCTCCCTTCCCCTTGAAAAAATCACTCTTATGATTTGCGCTGGGATTGTTGCTGTCCCAGTGGAATTTTGGGGATAGATTTTGACTCGCTGTATAATGCCATAATGGGCGGGACATGATTACATACGATGAAGGCGGTGCACTCGTCCTATTATCAGAAGAACAAGTTTTCCACTCTAGGAGGTATCATGGAGATTCGTGGCAATCAAGCATTGTCAAAAAACTATTTTTACGCTGCAGTGAAGACCAAGATTCGCGGCCAAGCTCAGGAGTGCGATCCCGAAGCATTTGTGGCTAAATAGCAATCATAGTTTAGTCAGCCTAGGGTGGATAAACCCATTACAGAACCGGCTGACCGTTCCATAGAGGCCTTGGTAAAAGTTTTCCTAAATCCCCAAGATGAGGAGAGATACTTTTTGATAGGTGCGTCACTAGTCGGTGCGGAGAAATTTGACATGATAGAATTCCTGCGTAAAAATGTCGACATCTTTGCATGGACTCTTGCCTAGATGACGGGAATAAGTGGCGAGGTAATGACTCATTGGCTCCATGTGGACCCCTCCTTCAAGGCCGTAGATAAAGAAATGGATAGATTGTTAGGGGCAAGCTCTATTAGAAAAGTGCAGTTCTCTCAATGGTTACCCAACACGGTGTGTGCTAAGAAAAATGAGGAAAAATGACGAGTTTACATGAATTTCATTGACTTGAACAAGGCGTGCCCTAAGGATGAGTATCCATTGCCGAAAGTCAATCAACTGGTAGATGCGACTACGGGTCACAAACACATTTTTTTCATGGATGCTCAGGTAGGCTACCACCAAATTCTCTTACATGAATCAGATCAGGAGAAAACAACATTCATTACACCCCAAGGGATTTATTGCTATATGGTGATTCGTTCGAATTGAAGAATGTCGGTGCCACTTATCAACGCTTGATGAACAAGATTTTAAAACAGCAGCTCGACGTGACTATGGAGGTTTACATTGACGATATGCTAGTGAAAGGCAGGGAGAGTTGTGACCACCTCTGGGATCTCGGGACCACAGTTGCTATACTCCAAAGCTACGGTCTGAAACTTAATGCCTCGAAGTGTGCATTCAAAGTAAGCTTGGGCAAATTCTTGGGGTACTTAGTCACCCGCAGGGGCATTGAAATCAACCATGAGCAAATATAGGCCGTGCAGAACATTCAGGTGATGAGAACTACCAAGATATCCAGAAACTACTCGGAATGCTAGCGGCCCACAACCGATTCATCTCCAAGTCCTCTGATAGGTGCAAACTGTTCTTCGCCATACTAAAAGGGGCAGCAAAGGGAACTTGGGATGAGGAATGCGGCCGAGCACTTGAGGGGATTAAAGAGTACTTGAAGCATCCCCCAACCCTGTCTGTTCTACCGGTGGGGGAAGTACTCAACCTATACTTGTACATCTTAGAAGGAGTCGTTATTGGAGCCCAAGTCAAAGAAAGTGAGGGGGCACAAAGGCCCATCTACTTCGTGAACAAGACCTTGCTTGACGCCGAAACACGATACTTGCCAATGGAGAAACTTGTTCTGGCATTGGTGGTTTCGGTGACAAAACTCAGGCATTATTTCCAGACACACGCCATTGAAGTTTTGACTGATTGACCTCTAATGCCTATTCTGCATAAGGCCAAACTGTTAGGAAGGGTTGCTAAGTGGGCCGTGGAACTTGGAGAGTTAGAAATAAGGTACAAGCCCTGTACTTCGATCAAAGGGAAGGTCCTTCCCGATTTTATTGTCGAGTTCTCTACGTCCGAGCCCCCACAAAAAGTGAAAGCATTTGATGACGGCCTCTGGAGCCTTCATGTTGATGGGTCTTCAAACGCCCAGGGGGCAGGGATAGGTGTAGTATTGTTTAGTTCCGGAGGATTCATAATAGAGCGAGCCATCAGATTGGGATTCAAAACATCTAATAATGAGGCTGAGTATGAGATGATGTTGGCAAGGCACGATATTGCGTACTCGATCGGGATTAGGCGCATCCATATTTTCTACGACTCCCACCTGGTAGCAAATCAGATCAATGACAACTTTGAGTTTCAAGACAGCAGGATGAAGGCTACCATTAGAAGGCAAACTCTAGAATTGAGAAATTAGAGAAGGTGGAAGTCTCCCAGATTTTAAGGGATCACAACACCCATGCCGACACATTAGCCTACCTAGCCTCAGCATTGGGATCTAAGATCATTCGGTGTATTGTCATCAAAATTCGAGAGAGCCCGAATATAAGAGAAATAAAGCCGAGCAAGTGTTACTGACACAATTACAAAGAGTTTCTTCGGGATGGATGAATCTCATAATTGCATATTTAAGGGAAGGAGCACTCCTCGAGGACATTAAGGAAGCTAGAAAGGTCAAACTTAAGGCTCCTAGGTTCTAGATATCTGTCCATCAATAGTTATATAGAAGATCCTTCTCAGGGCTGTATTTGTTGTGTGTCCCCGAGGACAAGATAGAGCCTTTGCTCTATGAGATTCATGAGGGTATATGTGGGAGTCATACAACAGGGAGATCCCTCACATACCGAGTGATGTACAAAGGATACTGGTGCCCATACATGCAGAAAGATGCCAAAAACTACGTTCAAAAGTGTGATAAATGTTAGAAATTCGCTCCCATTATCTGACAACCAGCTGGAGATCTCAACTTATTAACAAGTCCCTAGCCATTATCTTAATGGGGCATGGATATTGTAGGACCCCTCCCGATATGACCCATCTGACCTTAAATATGCATTCCTAGGAGAAAATGAGTCATACCTAGTGGTAATTTCATCTAAGCTTATAGACTTACAGGAGTCTAAACTAATTGAAGTTCTTAAAAGCCATAAAAGCACCATTGGGTGGACCATCGCTGAATTGAAAGGTATAAGTCCATTGATCTACAATTATGCCATATACTTGGAAGAGGATTCAAAACCCTCTTGTCAAATGCAGCGACGAATGAACCCTCACATGAAGGAAGTTGTGAGAATGAAAGTGCTTAAACTCTTAACTGTAGGGATAATCTTTCCCATCTCCGATAGCAAATGGGTTAGTCCAACCCAAGTTGTGCCTAAAAAGTCTGGGGTCATAGTGGTCAGAAATGAGGCAAATGAACTAGTACCAAGTCGAGTCGTCTCAGGATGGTGAATGTGTATCGACTATCAAAAACTCAATTTGGTGACTAGGAAAGACCATTTCCCTCTTCCCTTTCTTGACCAGGTTCTGGAGAGAATTGCAGGCAATGAATTTTACTGTTTCCTAGATGGATATTTTGAGTACAATTAAATTGAGATAGCACTAAATGATCAGGAGAAAATCACATTCACATGTCCCTTTGGCATCTTTGCATTCAAAAGGATGCCATTTGGACTTTTGTAACGCTCCTGCAAAATTCCAGAGATGCATGTTAAGCGTGTTCGGTGACATGGTCGAGAATTTTTTGAAAGTATTCATGGATGACTTCTCTGTCTTTGGTGACTCATTTGATTTGTGTCTGGCCAACCTACAAAAGGTGTTGATAAAATGTCAGGAGGCCAATCTAGTACTTAATTGGGAGAAATGCCACTTTATGGTAACACAAGGTATTGTCTTTGGTCACATTGTGTCGTCTGAGGGCATGAAAGTTGACAAAGAAAAAATAGATCTGATTGAGAATTTGTCTGCTCCCAAAACTGTAAAGGATGTCCGATCATTCCTAGGACATGCAAGCTTTTACATGAGATTCATAAAAGATTTCAGCACCATAGGAAAACCCCTGTGTCATCTTCTGAGTCAGGACGTAATCTTTGATTGGAATGAAGCATGGCAAAAAGCTTTTGATAGGCTTAAAGACATGTTAATTTCTACCCTAATAATATAGCCCCATGACTAGACTTTACCCTTTGAACTAATGTATGATGCAAGTGATTATGTTGTAGGTGCTATGTTTGGGCAAAGAAAGGATAAGAAACCACAGGTGATTTTCTATGCAAGCAAAACTTTGAACGATGCTTAAATGAATTATTCAACAATTGATAAAGAATTGCTTGCTGTAGTTTTGGCTTTGGAAAAATTTTGTTTCTCTCTTGTTGGTTCTTCTGTTATTGTATTCATTGACCATGCAACCCTAAAATTCTTGCTCACAAAGAAGGATGCTAAGTCTAGGCTCTTAAGATGGATACTCTTACTCCAAGAGTTTGACCTGGTCATTAAGGATAAAAAGGGTGTTGAAAATGTGGTGGCAGACCATCTGTCCAGATTGACGTATAACTTTCATGAAGATAGATTGCCAATCAATGGAAAATTCCCCGAAGAACAACTATTCATAATTGATGAGACCCTATGGTATGCTGATATTGCTAATTTCCTTGCTATTGGAACACTCCCTCTGTCCTTCACCCCCATGGACAAAAAAATATTTCTGAGGGAGGTTCGTAACTTCTTTTGGGAAGATCCGTACTTATTTAAGTACTATAAGGATCAAATCATAAGACATTACATCCCTACTTAAGAAAGCAGATAGGTAATAATATTTTGTCATTCTGAAGCATGTAATGACCATTTTTCATCAACGAAAACCATTGCGAAAAATCTTGCAGTGTGGATTTTACTGGCCTACACTTTTCAAAGATGTCCATGACTTTTGTTTAACTTGCAATAGATGCCAAAGGTTGAGGAGCATTTCAAAAAGAAACATGATGCTCTTAAACTCCATTTTAGTGATTAAAATTTTTGACTATTGGAGCATCGATTTTATGAGACCATTTCCCCCTTACCTTGACTATCTATACATTTTAGTGACCATAGACTATGTGTCCACATGGGTTGAGGCAATTCCATGCCGAAATAATGATCACCAAACGGTGATTAAATTTTTAAAAGAAAATATTTTTTTTCGGTTTGAAATTCCAAAATCAATCATAAATGATGGGGGTGCTCATTTTTTTAATCGTCATTTCTGAAATTTGATGAAAAATTACTTGATTTTTCACAAAATTGAAACCCCTTATCAGCCACAGATTAGTGGACAGGCTGAATTTGCTAATCAGGAGATCAAATTAATTTTAGAAAAAATAGTAAATCCAGACCGCAAAGATTGGTCATCAAAACTAACTAATGCATTTTAGGCATATCGCACTGCTTTTAAAACAATTTTAGACATGTCTCTTTATCAATTATTCTATGGCAAGCCTTGTCACCGACCTATTGAATTGGAACATAGGGCATACTGGTCCATTGAAGCAATGAACCTTGACCTAGACAAGGCCGGACTAGCAAGGAAACTTTAGATTAACGAATTGGAGGAATTGAGAAATAAAGCATATGAAAATACTAAGATTGCTAAAACCAGGATGAAAATTTTTCATGACAAGAACATTATGCGGAAGTCTTTTGAACCTTTTCAAAAGTGTTGTTGTTTAATTCAAGAGTCCGCCTCTTTCTTGGTAAGTTGAAATCAAGGTGGACTAGACCTTATACTATCAAAAAAGTGTAGTAGAAGTGGAAAACCCATTCAATGGTAACATCTTTACTGTTAATGGTCAGCGGTTGAAACCATTTTTGGAGGATTTTATCAAAAAAGTGAAAACAATTCTTTTAATGGACCTAAAACATCTCTTCGAGATTTGTGCCTGTCGACACAGAAAAGGGTCAGGTCAGGAAAAACCCGATCAAATCGACCCGAGAGGACGCCTTTATAAGGCATCCTCCCCCTTTCCTCTTTTTCCCCACCGCCTTTCATTTTTCTTTCTTCTTCTCCTTCTTTTCTTTCTTTCTTGGTTACTATCCTCTATAAACACGACCCAACTCCCAATAGTTTTATGGCCATATTACCTGAAGACCCAGTCCTTTGTCTTATGATCTGCATGTGTTTACTCTATTTGTATATGACTCTTCTTCTTCTGTCTACACTCAAAATCCAGGGTTTTCATCCTAGTGGAAACTCAGATCTGCGTAGAGATGGTTGATTTGTGTATTTTTGCTTGTAGGTTTCGACAAATGAACAGATCTCTACCTTTCAACCTCATCTCCAAGCTCAACATATTAGTAAATTCAAAACATTGGAGATAATTTTCAGTTTAGGTTGAGGGGTGAGAACAGTTCATATTGTGTGCCCGTAAATTTTTTGTTTTTGCTGTTGTTGTTGTTATTTTTGATCATATTATGAATCTTGCCTTGTATTTTGTACAAATTAATGATTATGTCTGTGAGTTAGCTTTGATCGTCTTTGTGACTGACAGAAGTTAAAGAACCAGATAGTGAGTCTTAAAATATAGGAAGCATGGATGTTAAAATTTTTTGTTTAGTCTGGGAGTCTTACGCACTTTTTCATCTGATATGCATGTCGTGATCATGAGAAAAACAAGATTGGTAAGAAAGAATGAGATTCGAGAAGAACAAGCGAAACCCCTCTGTGGTAGAAGCACTTTTGTTAAACACTGTCATGCCAAGAGACTTGGTGCCTGTAAAAAGTGTGGTAGAGTCTTTCTCGAGAAAAGGTACAATTAGTGTTCTGAACCAATTTTTGGTCGTGCACTCGATCGATTATCCTGAGACGCCATGCTATTCCGGTACTTTGCTTAAGTGGTTTGTGAGAGAGGAAATTATAAGACTCACTAGTTGTCTTAACTACACCGATATAGAGGGAGACTTGGATTAGATTATTCTCTGTGGAAAACGGTACTTTGTTGGGATGAAAGCTAAAAGGTTCAAATTTTCGTAAAAAAAGTGTAAAAATCTTTTTGTACAAACTCTTTTGACTAAAATGAAAATATGGGCCGAGTAAGGAACGTCCCAAAATACCAACTTAACGTGTGGGTAGGGACTTGTCCTGAGACGCCATGAAATGTTTGGTTCAAACTTATGTGCATAAACTCTTTGATTGTGTATAGTGTAGTGTAGGAAATTTTTTATTCTTGATTCAATATTTGAACGCCCAAGTGACGTTTGAACATCACTTGCTTGTAGTACTTGACCTCTGATGAAGCCTTTGATGGAAACAAGAAGTACTAAGAGCTCTCAACATTCGAATGCCAATAGACTGTTCGAACGAGAACTTAATGTTCGAACACCAATAGACCGTTCGAAAAAAAAGAGCTTACAGTACTTTGGTCTCTAACAGAACTCAAAAATACTGGGAGTTCATCACGTTCAAATGCCACTCATGTTCGAATGATATGTTTAAAATCCTTCAAGACACGTTTGAACGTCACTTCTTAGGCTATAAAAGCCTGGATCGTCTTCCCCATTCCAAAATCCCCAAACCCTTTAAAAACCTCAAAACCTTAGGGCGATTTTTCAAAACCTAGACCTCAAAACACCCCCCATTCTCCATTTCTACATAAAATCACCCATCCCAAGACCATTCCCATATCAAAAATCCTCATTTTCACCAAAAACTTCAGATTTTCAAAACCCTCACAAGCTCAAAACCGAAAACACATTGCCTCCAAGGGTCAAAATGCTTGCTTGGCGTAACCCACAACTCAAGAGCCCAATTTCATGGAGGAAATGATTGAGGAGAGGAATGGAGGCCAGTAGTGAGGAGATATGATCGAACTCGAATCCCCAGCGCCTTGAAAGTTGACAGGTATGAGAATTTTTACCAAAACCATGCTATAGTGTGTGAGCGTGATGTGATGTTGATTAATTTTGTGGAGTTGGGTATATTGGTAGAAATGGAAAGGAGGAATTGGGTGATGTATTTGCGAAATAGAGGGGAGGCTGTTGTTGACTTGGTAAGGGAGTTTTACTCTAAAGCCGAGATCATCAACAGAGCAATCCAAACGTATGTGAGAGGGACACACATTGATGTGTATGAGGAGTACATTAGGGAGTTGAGGCAAGAAGTGCCTCGGGTGCAAAACCCCAACATACCCCCCGAAAAAGAATGTAGCTATAAATGTGGTTGGGGCGGAGTTATTGGGGTGACTGGTTTTTCGTGGTCAGGGAAGAGATTTTTTAGACAAGGGAAGCTCATGGACAAGTATAAAATGCTAAATTTGATTGCGGTGTCTAACCTTGCCCAAATAGGACAGAAAAGTGAAATTTTACCCGATATGGCCCGTCTACTTTATGCACTTGGTAAGGGCCAAAGCATTGATCTCCCCTCCCTCATCTTGACAGAAATGAAGAAAGGTTGTGACATGAAAAGAAACTCCCTTCCCTTTGGCACCCTAGTGACTAAAATATACAAAGACCATGGGTTAGGGTAAGGCCCGAAATGAAAATCCAAAAGTCAATGGGGCTGATCAGTAGTTAAAATTAGCATATTACTATGCTCTTTTAAGACTAATTATACTTTGATGGATTTAAATGATGGCATTTCAGGCCATAAATTGTACAAGGGACTAAAGGCAATGAATATCAAACTTTTATGAAACACCAGCATATTCTGAAGCAAAATTGAAAAAGCTTGGACCAAGGCAATCACGTTCGAATGTCCACTTGAAGCCCAGACTACTAAGAGATGGCATGTTGCAGCCAAGAAAGAAGACTCCGAGGTACTTGAGTACCACATTCGAACTCCAACTCACATTCGTACGTCCACTTGATTTGATTGAAGACCAGAGTGATTAGTGCAAAACACCAAGTTCTGCATGAAGTGGGAAGTGGTTTTTCATAGAAGACACCAGACAGCGCTTGAGTGATATGGTCAAACCCCATCTGGCGTTCGAACACCCCTAAAGCAAAGACAGAAGACACATTCGAACATCCATAAAGCCAAAATAGAAACAATGTTCGAATGTCAACTCACATTCGAACGTCCTCCACAGACTGCCTATAGAGTAATTGGTTTTCACTTAGACTTGGGCAGCATATACTATTCATTCATCCTCTCTTATCTTTCTCCCTTCCCCTTCCTTGCCTATAAATACTCCCATTAGGGTAGCTTCAAGGGGTGCAATTTTTTCTCTGTAAAGTAGGGGCTAGAGCTTGGTTAGTAGGCTTAGACTACACCAAGAACTAGTAAGAGATTGTATGGACGCTTAGACTCTCACTCATTTTAATTACTCTTAGATGTATATTATATTTAGTTGTATCAAGAGAGTC